>PVHX01003399.1:0-144118 GCA_004024805.1 Geosciurus inauris | reverse complement strand
AAAGAAGGGAGAGGGAGGGGCAGAGAGAGAAGAGAAGAACTAGAACAATTTTATGGCTAGGAGCAGGCAAAGATTTCATTAACAGGTCAAAAAAGTATTAAGTATACAAGGAAAAAATAGTAATATATTGGTTTGCTTAGTATTAAGAATTTCTGAACAATAAAAGATAATCTCAGCCAGGCGCGGTGGCGTACACCTGTAATCCCTGCACTTTGGGAGGCTGAGACAGAAGAATTGCGAGTTCAAAGCCAGCCTCAGCAATGGCAAGGTGCTAAGCAACTCAGTGAGACCCTGTCTCTACATAAAACACAAAATAGGGCTGGGGATGTGGCTCAGTGGTTGAGTGCCCCTGATTTCAATCCCCAGTACCAAAAACAAAAAACAAAAACAAATAAGACAATGCTCAGAGTTCAATTGCATTATTCTTGAAGGAAATATGAATAAAAATCAACATTAATTGTGATCACACATCCACATGCATGATTGAAATAAAGATAGTGTAATTTTTGCAATTGAGAAAGCTGAGGCAGAAGAATCACAAGCTCAAGGCTAGACTCTAGCTAGACATTGTCTCAAAATGAAATTCAAAGGAATGAGTGGGGAAGTAGCTGAGTGGTGGAGTGTGCTTGAGTTCAATCCCCAGTAAAATGTACTACCTTTATACATGCATATTATATACATTAATGAAATCATGTGATTAGCCATCATCTGAAACATTCATAAGTTTTCTGGTACTAAGACCTCAGCATTTTGAAATATCCACTAAGTATTTAAGTGTGGTCACGCTATGGTGTAACAGAACATCAGAATATATTTCTCCTTTTAATTGTAACTTTGTGCCCACTGATGAAACTTTCCATACCTACTTTCCCCTACCTTCTCCATTCTCGGCTCACCAGCATGCTATTCTTTACTTCTGCAGGTGAGATCATACACTTTTTATCTGAAAAAGACTAATTTTGAAGTGTTGATGTGATGTGCAGCAACCACACTTTCATGCCCTCTGTTGAGAATGTGATCTAGAACCACTTGGAAAACCAGCAGTATATACTAAAATGAAACATCTGCACGTCCTATGACCCTAGTTCCATAGGCACAAAAAAGAAAATGAGGACAAAAATACATTAACTAGAATGTTCTTAGCAGCACTATTCATTGTAACTTGAAACTGAACACCACCTCAATGTTCAATAATAATGAAGGAGACAAATAAATTATGGTTGGTAAACAATGCAATTCTCTAGCACGACCTCAATGTCAATGATAATTTGTAAACATAACGCCGAATGGAAATATCTAGAAACAAAAGTTTACATACTGTGATGAGTACACTTTCACCAAATACAGAATGAGGCCAAATTTGGTTACTCCAATCAGGATATTAGCTGTGTTTACTCAGGAACAGAACACTAGCAGGGGATGCTTCTGGGTGACAGAAATGTTCCAATTCTTACTAAACACATAGGTGTGATAAATTCACTAACCTCTATACTTTTTATATAGTAATACAAAGTTAAAAGAGTGGACACAAAGCACAAAAGTAGTTATTTTAAAAAGCATGAAGAAACAAATTCACATTTTGAACACATTTCTGTAGCAGGCAAGAATGTAAAAGTCAAAAAGGTCAAAAAATTTTTAAAAACCACTAGGGAAAATAACTCCAACTCTTATTTGATGAAATAGATATAAGTGGGCTTACTAAATGGTAAATGTTATTATCTCAACAATATCCAATCAAAGCTGTGTGAGTTAAATTCTATTGATCTTAAATGATTAATGATTTTAGCGGTCCAAATTTTCATGTCAATACACATCTAATAGTACATAAATGAGATGTTATAATGATCTTGAGAAATTACCTTTCAAATAAATCCATTTGTTATTTGAAGTGTTCATTTTGTGAGCAAAGCAACTTCAACAACTTCTACAAAAATGCAATTCATCATTTAGTTTTAAAGAACTGTATCTTAATGACCTATTTATTAAATCATTGATTTCTCTTCCTCTCTCTTATAATAAACCTGTGAAACATAAAAAAAACTGCAGACAAGCTCTTAAACTGTTCATTTAAAAGAATCTAACAATAATGTTGAATATGGTTGGACATGCCAATAATCCCACCAACTCTGGAAGCTGAGGCAGGAAGATCTCAAGTTCAAGGTCATGTCAACTTCGCAAGTCTCTGTCTCAAAATAAAAGGACGGGGTATGTAGCTCAGTGGTAAAGTACTCCTACATTCAATTTATTGCATTCAATCCCCAGTATGACCAAAACAAATAAACAAAAACTAACAATGATCTTAACACAATATTCTAAGAAAGCCAATCAGGTAACTATAAGTATGAAAAACTACAATTGTAGTTTTTTACCCATTCTAGTTCTATTATTATTTTCATCTCTAAATTTACTAATTGTGTTTCTGAGCAAACCATTTAATCTTTCTTAGCTTCAGGCACCTTATCTGTGAAATGCATATATTTAGAATACAGATTCAACTCCATAAATTAAATGAGATTAAGTTAATGAACAACACAGATGCATGTGTTCACTCAATATACATGAGCTCCTACCAATCATAACAATTTTTTTCATGTATGGGCATTCATGCTCTTTGCTTATTGATTTATGCTTTTTTTAAAACACTTTTTGAGCATATTCCACATGTAAGGGGCCTTGCTAGACTTAAAGGAGAGATACACAAAGATGAAAACAATCCTACCAGAGAAGAATTTACCATGCTATAGACAACAAAACGAGGTTCTATTATATTCTGAAACATGAATATTTTGATGGTTACCAGCATTATTTAGGTATTCCAAAAAGACAGAGGTTGATTCTTTTTCTCAAAAGAACCACAAATACCTCAAATGTGGGGAACACCTCTCCTGTATCCTTCTACATAGGAGAGTGGAATATATAAGTGGAAACAAGACTAAGCATATCAGTGAAGAAAAGGAATTCATTATTTGGTACAGAGACTCTGTAGCAGATGAATCTGATCTATGTTTCCCCAAACCAAATTCCACAGTATCTTTCAGTGAATTTGTAGCCATCAGGGGTACACTTGAAACTGTATGGCACTTTTATACTCATTGTTCACAGATAACATATAATCCTGCCTTTAATCAAGTTGCAATAACAAAAAGAAGTAAAGGGGTTTTAATAATATTTTTAAATGTAATTTACCAGCTGAGAACATAATGCCTTTGAAAAAATAAAATATTAGGAGTTTTTTTTACATAGTGAAAAGCAGGAATAGGGCACAAAACTTCCGTGTTCAGTGTCTGGAAGGTAAAAGATATGCTCAATGTTTTTATTCTCTGCTGTATTCAAAATAATTTGTTAAAGAAGAAAAAGGCTGAAAAAATAATTCATAATCTTTTATAAAGGAGGTTATTTTCAAAGAAAAGATTTAAGAACAATATAAAATGAGACATTAGGTTTGATATCTAGTATTAGCAAGAAAAGTGAAATTCCCATAAAGCAACACTCTGTAACTATAGCAACATTGCAAGGTAGCACAGAAAGGGCTCATCTCTTTGCCACACAGTTTTATAAAATGCACTATCTGGGATATGACAGTATGTACTATCTTTTCTCATCTGCTGTGACATACTAATACATAGACATTATTAACTACAACCAATGGCTCATTATTTGTCAGTCAAGAAAGTTATGTCTTAAACACATGTTGAAAACTGAAGTGTTTCAACAGTTAAGCTTGGTAACCACAAGTTAGCAAAAATAAAAATACAAGTGATGTCAACTTCCTCAACAGTCTTTTTTTAAACCAAATTAAAAAACATTAACACTTACTTGCATGTTAGTTTTCAATAACTATTTTATGCCTGAATAAGGAAATCTTATCAAAGTGCTATGATGACCCCATAATGAAACACTCCAGAAGAAGATTCTCTTGGTCAAAGAGCAACTGACACAACTGAACACAAATGTGCAGATGATGTTGTCCCAGGAAGAAGAAACCAATAGCCAGCACCATTAACAGGTACCACCATGGACTCAATGTGAGAGAAAATAGAATTTAGTCCATTCAAATATGTTTGATGATGAGATTGGGAACTAATCCACATGAAGAACTCCTGAGGAAATGAATATCTTTTTGCCCAGAATGTCTAAATTGTGAATGGTCCCTATTTCTGTATACACACCCTTTATTTATCCCATTTAGTTTAGCTATGAAAGAGATTGGAATTAAAAGCATTATAGATAACTTTTTTTCCTGAAAGGATTCTTTGAGGGTGTAACTGAAACATAAAGTAAAATATCTACGGGAATTCAATCCACAGACTAAGCATAAAGAACTTTGTAATTTGGCTTGGAATAAGCTTTTGGATTTTTGGTTTTAAATAACAGACATTTTTTTCTGACTATTTTATAGACTAGTAAATCCATTTTTGTGTTTCCTTTTAAGTGGTGTACTGGGTAGTATAACAAGCATATACTGCTGACTTATTTAATGTGAAATCACATAGGAAGTTTTTTTTCCTGAGCACTTTTATGAGTAGCTGGATGGTTTGCACTAAAAATAACATGAAAACAATAAAAATGAGAGAGTTGGTAGAAAAGTAAAGGTAGAATTTTACTTAATATTATTGAGCATATGCATGGGTTATTTTAGGGCGGCATTGAAATTATGGTCTGAGTAAGACTCTGGAAAAAAGCTGTAGACTAAACATTTTCATTTCATCCATAATATTGTAATTTCTATTTCAATAAATCTTTTGAATTTTTTAAAATATTGTATCATGGCAAACAAAATCACTAGATGAGGAATAAGTAAGAAAGCTCATAAGATTTGAGATATAGAGAATTAAAAACAACAGAAGCAATAAAAATATGAATTTGAAAACCCAAAGGAAGTTGCTCACTGCTTGGAAACATTATTAAAGTCTGTGTTCTATCAATAGTCACTTGGGTGGTTGGGTGGGAGTGTTTGTGTGAAATAGACAATATGTCCATCGAAGAAACAGTAAGCCCACTGAGCAATCAGGAGGCATTTGCTCACATTCTGCCTGGCAAGATTGAAATGTCCTTTAAGGACACCGTTTTTATTTCGTTCTTTTGGTCTCTAAAAACAGCTGTATTATACTTTGGAGAACCTAAGGTCTAAAATACAGCCCCCCTCCAAAATGGAGATTATTATCTTAATCATTAATTCACCAATACATTTCTCTAATACAAACATCTTTGGCCTTGTAAATTTGTGTCTTTCCTTAAGAAAAAGGATGAGTTGAACTTCAAAGAACTTCCACAATTTCTTAAAATTGGGATGAGGGCTATGATGGAAAATAAGGGTATTTAATAAGTAGTGGTTAAAATTAATATAACAATATTTGAGAACATATTTTTCTTGTAAAATTAATAAAATTACCTGAGAATGAATGCTAATAGCCTTATTTTATTCATATTTATATTTTCAGTATCCCCAATATATTTGATCAACTCCAATTATTCCAGATTGTTTTCCATTCCCAAATAGAGTTCTGATATTGGAAAAGAAAATTCTTGCATCTTTCCTCTACTTGGTCCCCTAAAGAAATGCAGTCTTCTTTAATTTGCTTGGATTGTCAAACTATAAAAACTAAGCTCTTACCTATCTTAACATGAATATCAGTTTCAGATGGATAGCAGTATATTGAATACTATTTTATTTTGAAAGCTAACAGAATTTGTAAATACTTAGTATAGCAAAAAGTTTCAGAAATATTCTCCTCTTCTAAAAAATGAGTAATGACTGCCATTGCAATTCTCAGAGTAGTGTAGAAATCTGAAATGCAGGGAAAAAAGTAGATGGAAAGTTTCTAATGACTCAGCTTTAGTTGATCTTTGACTATCTGTGAGTTAAAATGATGACATGTTTATAAATATATATATATACACACACACACACACACACATCAGGGATTAAACTAAGGGATGCTTTACCACTGAGCTACACCCCCAGCCCTTCTTACTTTTTATTTTAAGACAGGATCTCACTAAGTTGCTTAGGCCCTCACTAAGTTGCTGAGGCTGGCCTTGAATTTGCAATCCTCCTGCCTGAGCCTCCCAAGCTGCTGAGATTACAGGTGTGGGCCACCATACCCAGCTTGACAGACATCTCATGCCACAGTCAGTACTACATGTGAAGAACCCTAACCTGGGGCCAAAATAGACTTGAAAGAAAGAAAGTGGAAATGAAAGAAGGAACTGTAAAATTAGTCAAGTAACTGGAAGAGTTAAAACAGACTATGTGTTTTTCGTTCTTCTTTTCTTCTTCCCTTCCTCCTTTTCTTCCTTCCTCCTTCAATCTCTGCTTTCCTCCCTCTTTCTGCAGAAAATTTCTAAGCACAACAATTATTATGCAGTATTAGTGTCACAAAAAAGTATAATGTTGCTTGCATTTTATAACAAATTGTTTTGACAACAGCAGTTTTCTAATTGCCCTGAAAATGTGCTCTCAATAATCACACCAAATCAGAACAATAATACAGGTACGCAATTTGAATTCTGTGGCACAACTCTTGTTTAATTTTCATATGATAATTAGCACTAATCACTGCTTAGATTTTGTCTCTGATTAAGAAATGGCTTATCTTGACCTGATGAATTTGATAACTACCTATTGTAAGAATTTGCATTCTTATTTTATTGTCTTTTTATGATTGTTGCCACATGGAAAAGCATTCTTGTTTGGAAATATCCAATTCTAATACATTTAATTGGTATTCTACATTAACAAATCAGACTACTAGAGCCCAAAACAAAATCTGATCTTAGCACAGCATCTAAGATTTTCTTTATGTTTAGGCATGACTTGATCACTTTTTAATTTTTTTTGTAAAAAAGGTTCATGCTGGAAATTTGGAGATTAAGAACTTTAAATGTGTAAACTATAATTCTCCCTAACCACTCTTCAATGTATTTAAAATCCCACTAAGACTTGAAATTGACTCATATCAGATGTGGCCACTTTCATAGTCTTTCCATCGTTGGTCAGACTGGAAGCATTCTGTGAGTTCTTCAGAACATCTAAAGCACTTTGTTCCCCTTTTTTTTGTTAATGCCCTCTTGCATATTGATTTGTTTAGTTACTTAAAGTAACTATATTCTGGTTTCTAGGGTGTCTCCCATTCCACCTGTCACTGATTTCAACACAGTTAATGCTCCATAAACATTCCCTATATGCAAATTAAAAGTCTACTCTCTTCCATCAAAACAAAGGAAAAACAATTTCTGGCAGTAGCTTCCTTTATTTATTTAACCTCAAGTTCAAACTAAGACCGTGATGTAATTTGTACATTCTTTTCAGAAATAAGCAAGTGGGATTTTATATTCAAACCTATCTGTGTACTTGTGTATACTTAAGGTCACAGTAATATATACTACAGTTAAAGCCTTCCTACAATTGATTACTTCCCACTTAATTACAGGATAAAACTTTGCATCATTAATTTATGCTCTAAAAGTACATTTTCAAAAAACTTTAGAAAATAAAATATTATTTCATAGTATAAAACATTTTATTTTATTTTTATTTTATTTTATTTTATTTTTTTGGTACTGGGGATTGAACTCAGGGGCACTCGACCACTGAGCCACATCCCCAGCCCTATTTTGTGTTTTATGTAGAGACAGGGTCTCACTGAGTTGCTTAGCACCTCGCCATTGCTGAGGCTGGCTTTGAACTCAGCCTCCCTGAGTGCTGGGATTACAGGCTTGAGCCACCGCGCCCGGCTAGTATAAAACATTTTAAAAAGCATTCATAAGCACAGCTGCACACAATATATAACACAGTAAAATATAGCACTTATGATATCATACTAGGTTATTCCTTTTTAGACATTTTTTTCTGTCATTTCTTTTCCAAAAACTAATAAAAAACATTTTATAGATGTAACAAATTAAGTAATCTAAAATGTTTTTTATAATGCTGCATGTTACTAATTTCTTACAACTTATTTCTTCATAAAATTACTTTCAGATTTCACTTTAATATAGAGGCTAATTAATTTTAATGCAAACACAAACGTGTGTACTACACAGATTTCTGAACCTAAATAATGTTTCCCTATGTTCAATATACATTATCTAATTTTCAAAGGTGCTCTTGCTATCTGTTTCATTTATTTGTAAATATGTTTAGCCCTATAGTATCATTAATTAGAACTCTTGGTAAATGGCCATAAAGTAAGTGAATCTGACCTTCAAAAAAAACTTTTTTATACCACTGCATTTTACAGAATTTGGAAATTACATTATTTTTGCCCTTTAGGAACCAAGCACTAAATAAATGAAGCATATGAGACTATTTTCTATATCATATGAAAAGAATAAGAGGAAATGAAATTGAAATCACCAGTTTACTTAATGATGACCATTTGAAGAATATATTATTCATTACAAAGTTTAACTTAGATTATGTTTAAGATGTGAGTTGTTAGTGTGTTTTCTCACACTAGCCCTGTCCTTATCTACTCTTCGGTGGTATTTAACGTTCCCCGAATCTCAAATTCAGACCAAATATATCCAGCTTGGCCTTTCTACATGAATGTGAATGTGATCTTTGTATCAAAACTTTTGGTTCTTCCAAAAGCAGTATATTCAAGAGAAAATTTCCATTTAATTTGAGCAATTAGAACAAAAGTAAATGAGCAAAATTTGGAAACTGGTACTACAAAATTCATTTAATCATCACCATGCCAAGTCACAAAGTCTCCATTCAAAAAAGAGATGGCTGCTTCAGTGGGACAGAACAGTATTTGACATTTGTATTATTGTATTATATACAAAACACAATCATCTAATAGATTTCTTCTCATCATAATTTTTCTTCGTAAATTTTACTCCAACAAAGGAGAGTGACTTTCTGAAGTCTTAATCAAATACTGCAAAATTTGCATATTTTCATCCCGGTTTGGTAACATATAGCATGTATTTATATTTGGTGAATATTTCACTCCTTAGGAGGTTATGCTTCTAATTCTGGTCAATGACATGGTTAAGGTCAAAACTTTGAGCTAAGGAAGTAATGTTGTCAGTAACTATTGATCATTTAGGGAAAATATTAATATTTATTGAATGATATGTACTTCTATCTTTCAATATTAAGCCAAGAAGCAGGCCAAGTAAACCATGATATGATGGCATAGAAAAAGGAGAGTCTCCAATATTGCTGCTGCAGATGCAGAAGTAGAAAAGTGGCAGGTTGAAATCAATACTAATTTTACTCTTATCGCTAGGATGCTTCATGATTATCAGACTGACCATAAAGCACAGGATACCAGGTCATCTGCAATGGCCCCGTCTGTCTTTCCTTTCTCCACTTTGTAGCACACATGAATGGAATTGTTTATGTTTATACCTAAATATATACAAATATTTAATGATGCAATCTGACATAAGACTGGGAAATTCTCATTGATCTTGCTGAGAATTATAGTGTCTGAAAGATTCTACTTGCTCAAAAGGTAAAGGATTTCTATAAAAGTTAGTCATTATTTGAAGAAATGGTCATTTAAAACAGATTACTTCTTTTATGAAATCACATAAGCAATGTCAGAAAAATATCCTTTCTAATGTATTTTACTAAACTATGTAATTGGAAAAAAGTCATTTTTTCCTGCATGGTGGTACAGTGACACCTGAACTGAGAATGTACATTGACCCAAAATCTGGGTAAATGCCTACTTTTATAGAGACACAATATATTTGTATGCATATTCCACACATCATGCTCGGTTGTGTGTGTTAGGGGCACACTAGCATATAATAAAGACAAAAACATCCCTTTCCCTATAAATCGGGCAATATTTGGGGAATAAACAAACAAATAACAATATATTATAAAAAATATTATAATGCCACACGAATATAACTACTACTTTAAAAAACATGTAGTGAGGAGGACTGCGACTTTGAGACATATGGAGAGAGATGATCTTTGAGAAGGTTCCATCTGAACAGGGATTACAGTGAAGCAAGGAAATTTGTACTGCCAATATTTGGAGAAGGAACATGCAGAAAGAACACCAGGTGAAAAGGACCTGACATAGAACATGACATTGATTAGGCAGGCTTCATTAGATGAAGAAGTCATAAAAATGGAAATATAATATCAAGAATAATTCTAGATGAAAGTTGTGATGTTCCCTCCATCAAACTGTTATTATTCAGTTCCTGGGAACACAGCCATCAAAACCTCCTAAGGCTGGATAATATCAGGTTCTTTACATTAAGTATCATGATTCTTTAATCACTTCCAGCATAAGATAATATACACTGGTGAAGGATTTATTGGGTAATCTTACAAAGGCAATAATACTTATAATTAACCATATATAAAGCCACCTAATCGGTCTGACTTCACATAGAAGACTAATTTGATATTGCAATTCTTCCATCTTTTAAAATTATCTTGACATGGAATTCATAAATTACTGAGAAAAACCTTTGGACTTCAAAGTTCTCCAGTATCTGAGACAGCATTGCAAATCATATAAACATTCTATATTCAAACATAGAAGGCATATTGTATACATACATGTTTATTCATAACACCTGCAGGTAAACACATTACAGATTGTAGTAGCCATGAATATGTGCCAGTTGTTGAATGTCACTCAGTGCCCCTTTCAATGACTTCCTACTCAGTTCCAGGAAGTGCATTTAGTTGACAATTCCCAATGATGAATACGGAGGATCTTCTCGGGTCATGTTTTCCTGGTTTCCTCTGAGAATTACTAAACATGGCAGATGTGGAAGAAAGGGAGGATATACTGGGGCCTGGTCACTTCTACCCAACCGGGAAGGATTCTACTGGACAGTTCTGCTCTGGAGCTCTCCAAAGAGTTAAAGATTATCATGTCTGTACTGGAGTTTGAGGCTTGCTCCCCCAAGCCATCTTGCTCCTTTCCTCCTTTATCATTCCCTGTTGTTATCCCTCAAGAGCTTTCAGTACTCCTAGGTACATCTACTAGGTACTCCTAGGCACATCTCCTACGTACTCCTAGGTACATCAGCATCTGCTCCCTGGAGGACTCAATGGACACATATGTTTTAGATTTACGTATAAAAACCTATTAACTAGAGTGGATAGATACATTACTGAGAGCCTTTTCAGTTACTGATAGTTTAGCTAATGCCAAAAAAGAGATAAATATTCATACATAAATGTGTTCTATCTGAATAGTAAAGAGGCTTTTCCTTAATAAAACATTTTATATTTGTGTAGGTTTTTTTTAATTGTACTGGGGATCAAACCCAGGCCTTACACATGCTAGGTAGTTCTCTATCATTGAGCTACATCTCCAGCCCTTTTGTAAAATTTTTAATGAGAATTTTAACACAGAAGACAACCTCATTATTAGACTTTCCTCAGAGTTTAACATAAGATTTGGTTTGGTTGTCTCATCTAAATTGTTTAATTTTTAAGGGACCAAAAGATGCTCCTTAGAAGGGATTCTGACATCTGAGATACTCTGATGTCAAATGAATCACTTCTGTATTATGACATTTTTATTATGATTTGTTGTGACACTTATTTTGTGTTAAACCGATAGCTTCATCTTTGATTATATAGGAAAGTATTATGATTTCATTAATGTCCATGGTAGATTAGGACGCAAATTCACAAATATAAATTAAGTATGAGTAAACAAAAGTAATTTATTAATGAGGATTCCCATGGTGCTATGTGGATCCTTCAGTATTTTCCAACACTATTAAAATGCTGATTCATTAGTCTGAGTTTTGAGATATATTGTTAATTGGTCTTCACTTTCAGCAAAAATAATCTAGGTGGGATGGAAGAACAGTTCAAGAATTCACCCTGCTTTTTATGGTCTAAAATACATTTTAAAAAATTCACCATGATTATTTACTTAGAGTTTCTATTTTCTGTGTGCTTTTTACAGAAGCAGAAACATTTAATTAACATAATCTGTAACCATAGAAATAGAATAATATGGGCAGTAATTTACTGTATAAATTTTCTTTATACTGTCTAAGGCCTATTAGGTATGAAACATATTTACTTCCTCAGTCCATGAAGATTAATGTCAAAATTACTGCTAATGCAATGGTAGGCTCCCTGTGGTAGTTATAACTTATACAGAAATTCTAAAAATAAACTCACCAAAGAAGATATTTTTATTATTGAATTCAATAACATGATATATTTTTAGAAAATTTGTTCTATATCTCAAAATTAATTAAAAGAAAATTTGGTAATGGAAGTTTTGTTTTAAGGGATAAATTACATCGATGTAGTTCAAACTAATATTTGACTTTTCTTACTAGGAAACAAAAATCTCCTGGCCTACCCCAGGACCATCTCTTTCTAGAAATATAAAATGATAATACTATTACTCCCTCATGTTACTCTTCACTCCGCACTTACATCAAATATAATTACTATTGCTTTTCAAGAAACTAACATGATAAGGCAGTAAACCAAATATTTTGACTTTGAATAGAGTTTCCATCAGCACAAATGAATTGCCACAAAGTGAATAACAAATAATTTATTCACTTTTCCTTCCACCAAGTTTAATAGGATCTTCTGGACATCCTGGATCATTTAAGAGTAATTTATAATGCTGAAAGAGTGTGCACCATATTTGGACCTAAATGACCATGAAAAATGAGCCGTTTTATGGGTAAGTCAGAAATTCAATAAAAAGGTGACCTGAAAGGGCAGAATTGATGACATTTTCTAATTATTCTTTTCTCTAATCAATTACAAATGCTTCCACAATATTGCAATTTTTTTTCTCCTGTAATAAAAATGCAGCTAACTAGTCATTTCATTGTAGGCAAGTTGCTTTACCATTTGAATCTGTTTTCTCTTCCCTAAAATAAAAAGGTCGTATTTGAGGGACCATGCAGGAGCCAAGTGAGTAAGCCAAGGTGAACTAAAACCAAACAAAACCTGCTCTGGCAAGGAATGTCACCTAAAAGCATTCAAATTAAAAAAAAAAAAATTAATCCCTGTAAAATGCATTTGGTCTACTACCCTCCAAAGCTCCCAAATTTGAAATTTCTGGATGAAGTTATCTCAAAACTCTTTCAGGGCCGTCCATCTCAAAGAAGCAAACTAGGAAAGTGTTAATATGAATCAATAAAATCAATATAAGAGAGACAAAAGATTGGAGGGGTGATTGAAATAGGAAATGACTTCTTACCCTTGTTAAGGAACTGACTTCTGTGATAGAGTAGGCTATTAATGTTTCCATTGCCTTTATCTTGTCTCTAAGTCATCCAAGTATTTAACGCCACTTCTTCCAAGAAGAAAGTGCGGAAGTTAGGGGAAGAAGACAAACAATATCCCAGCTCATGTGCTAACACACATTGCTGGGAACCTACTCTGTGCGAAGCTCTGATACAAACATTTGGGGTAAAGCAAGGAAAGATTCCTGCCCTTGAGTGGGCTTATACTCTGTAAAGACAGACAAGGAAAAAAAATCACTAAACCTATTAAGTATGTTATCCATGTGTATCTCAAAAAACAGTGTGCTGTGCATTAAAATGAATATGAAGGTTACACATGGAAAAGGGACTGGAAGGGCAGGAGACAGGAGTAGACGTTTTAAGTAACTAAGAGAAAGGTTCCAGGCCAACCTCAGTGAGGTTAATCTAAGCACAGAGCTGGCAGGTGTGAAAGAGTTAAGGCAGCAGAGTGAAGGGGTGCTACAGTCAAAGCCCTGAAATGGCAGGATAGGTCATGGGTATGTGGATCAGCAAAGTCAGCAGGATGGAGATGAACAGTAGGAGGCCTGAGAGGTCTTTGGAAACAAATAACCTTGTGCCTGGTAGCTACAATGTGGACTTTCATTTGGAAGAAATGGAGATAAATTGCAGTTTTGAGCAGAGGAACATGTTGCAACTTTTCTCTTTCTCCCCCTCCCTCTCTCTCCCTCCCTGCCTCTCTCTCTCTCTCTCTCTCTCTCTCTCTCTCTCTCTCTCTCTCTCTATCTCTATCTCTATCTCTATCTCTATCTCTCTGAAACAGGGAACCATGTTGGAAAGCAATGGCTTTGGAGTCAAACTTCTCTCCTGTTTATCAGCTTACGTAATCAGGGTCTCATCTATCAGATGAGCATGATTTCAGTATGAACACCACATAAGATTGGTTATAAGGATAAATGAGATCATGCTTCTGATGAACTCTGTAATTTATTGACATGTAGTAACTGTTTAATAAATTATCCCTTATTTGCTACTTCTAACAAAAAATACTTTGCAACAAATGAGTACTGCAAATACAAAAGTAATTCTGAAACTTCTTTCCAACATCTATCCTCAGATAGATAAGTCAATCAAACAACCAATCTGTACTATGTACTAGAAATATTTTAGGTATCCAGTAAATCAAAAGAATTTAAAATGCAGTCCTTGGTATTAACAAGGACATGGTTTAGGAGATGAAATAAAATATGCACATAAAAGCCATGATTGCATACAACGTATCAATAAAAAGGAATAAACTATTGATAACACACAAATACATGGAAGAATCTAAATTCGGTATGCAGAATAAAAGAAGATATACACCAGAGCACACACAGTGTGATTCCAATTAAATACAACATAGACTGACTGGTGGTGAAAACAGGCAGAGCAGTGGTTGCCCAGGTCCAGGGGAGGATACGGGACTATACAAAGAAGCACAAATAATCTTTTGAAAATAATGTAAATATTCTTTATCTTGATTGTATTGTCATTTGAAAAGCATATGCAACAATCAAAATTCATGTTTCCCATTGGAAGATTCTTTCATCTCACACTTGTCTTCTCTTATTTTTCTACACCAGGTTGTTCCCTCTTAGAACTCGTGCATACAGAGTTACATCTTCTTACTGCTTTTCAATGTAACTCAAAGGTATTAATTACAGGGTTGTTTTTTTTTTTAATGCAGGCAATAGAGTTTCTATCTGGAACCCTTTGTAAATGATGTATGATAGAAAAGAAAGAGAGTCTTATTTTTTTTTTTTTCATTTTAAAAAGGGCATACTGTTCAAAGATTTTAAAAGGCTATCATATATTTGGTTTCCAAAAATTACAATACAGTTTTATGAAATGGCAAATAAAACAGATGCATATGTTCCTATGGAGAAAGAAAATAAATGAAGAGGGATAATGTGTGCTTTCTATCGTGTAATTTGGTATAATGTTCTATAAGAGTATCACTGAATTGTTCTAAGACCTAAATTCCCACATTTAAAATTTTGAATTTTTTTCTTTGAAATTAATTTATTAACATAAAAAACAACTTGCTTAAGTTCTCCAGAAACTAATGCTTTGAAAGTATATTTAAATAAGGGCTGATGGAGGATATTAAAAGTGAAATACATTTATTTATTTGTTTATTTGGTAATGTGAATTGAACCTTGGGATGCTTAACCACTGAACCACATCCCAGCTCATTTTATTTTTTATTTTGAGACAGGGTCTCTATAATTTGCTTAGGGTCAAACTAAGTTGCTGAGGCTGGCTTTAAACTTGTGATCCTCCTGCCTCAGCCTCTGAGCCCCTGGGATTACAGGCATGCACCACTGCACCCCACCAAAATATAGTTTAAAGAGTAAATTTTTATGTTTTTTTTCTTTAACCAGAAAAATAGCAAGATTTCCATGAAAACTTTCTGTTCAGCACATTAAATGCTTAAAGAGTCACTGGATTTTGAATATAGTACCTATTTTGAAAAGTAGATTACAGATTTCTGTAGACAGATTGAAAACTACTTCCTAATATAGATAACTCAAAAAAAAAAAAAACCTGTCAAATAGAGAGTTAAGACATCTGAATAGAGACACAACTTTCAAAAGATGATATATCTTTTATGGAGCATTTGCCAAATCACTATTCAGCAGAAACATAATTAAACTACAGTCACCAAAATAAATGAACCATATTCTGAATTGGTCGACTTTTAATACTGATTTTTCACATACTTCTAAGCCCACCAAATTCATGCATGGACAGCAAATCTGCACCTCTGTAATCAGCAGGGTTCTGTTGTGATTTCTTAAGTGCACATCACTCCAATGTCCAATGTAGTACTGCCTGAAAATGTCTCAGAAAAAAACTGTTCTCAGAGTGCCTGCTACATAAAATGCTTTGACAATGCTGAAGAAAATAAAGTGGCACTGCTCTTAAAAGAAGGGTCTTCCACTACCGTGTACTGATTGAACTCCCAAACACCCTCTGCTCTATTTCAAGACCTTGTTGTTTACTTCTTTCCTGACCAGGATTAGTAGAAGTGAAGCCTACTTCCCTGGAGTTTACATTGCTGTAGAAGGATGAGCCTATGAAATAACAATATTACCAGAGAACAAAATTAAAAATACAAATAAAACAATAACAAATTTAAAAGAACATTTTAAAAAGGCAGATTATTTCAAAGTCTTCATTGAAGAGAGGATTAACTTGATTTTTCTTCTAATATTTTGCAGGATGTGTCAAAGAAAATCTGTGGAAAGGCAGGGAGGAAAAGGTGACATGCAACCTTACAAACCACTTCTATGTCCTTGTTTACAATGTTTTGCCTGACATAACTTCATGTAGGTGATATTGTACAACCTTTGATATCTGGCAGAATTAAATCAAATATAGGAACTGTGGTTTAAGAAGTATAAATGTCACTTTGGTAAAGCCTTCCATATCACAGCAATCAGCAAGGGTTTTGAACATCAACTAAACAGTGCATCAAGTGTCATGGGAAATAGAGAAGATGTACTATGATAGCTGGCATACATGGCTTTTAAAAGCATGTATTGACTGAAGGAATAAGACATCAAACATACCAAAAGGGAGCATTTTTGTGTAAATTAAGCACCAAATCATAAAATCATCAGAGAATTAGTCAATCCAGAATAATATGCATATTATGAAAGGAGTATTGGAAAATATAAATAAAAGAAAGAGTAGGTATCTATGGCCACAAATAAGGAATTAAAACTCTGAAGTTGAGTTTCCCCTTGGGTGACAGGGACCAGCATAACAACAGCAAGCTGGAAAATAGAAGATATGTAAATGCACAACTGATCCTAATCATTTTATTCCTTAATGCTCACTATATCCCATACTACATCACATCCCAACCCTCTAATGGGAAAGTAGTAGCAGGGAGCTCATCCTTTAAGGACAGTTTTCCTAAAACCCTAAGTATATAGTTGGGAGTAGCCTCCAGTTGAGGTGATCAGAAATTATCATTTTATTATTACTTTCACTATAATAAAAACGTATGTTACTATCAACTAAATTCTTGCACAGAGGAAAAAATATTTAGAAAAGGGGTGGCATTTCATGTGGGAGAAGGGTGCAAGTAGGCACAGAACTGGGAATGAGGATGGCTTACACTAAATACGGCATTAACAAACCTATTTATTGGAGCTGAGATTACAATGAAATTGCTAGATAAATAAGATTCTTAAAGATTATGAAAACGAAGGTGAGTTAACGATTTATATGATAGGTTATAGGCTATAGGCTAGTTGTTGATGGACCTTTATTTATTTATTTATATGTGATGCAGAAAATCAAATCTACTGCTTCACACATGCTAGGCAAGTGCTCTGCCACTGGGCCACAACCTCAGCCCCCAATTCCACATTTCTGAGCAAGAACATTCCATGATGTTGTATACGGCAGAAAGGCTGAGACCTAAAGAAAAAGAAAAATGAAACTGGCCAAGGTGGCTGGGAAGAATAATAAAATGTAATAAGAATCAGGTGAACCCTCCTGGGTTAGGCTGAAATCACTGGAGTTGAGAACAGATTTTTCCCTTAAGCACCAAAAACATTGCACTCATACACAATCATGTCAAGTCTCTTTTCAAATGTTTTAGTGCCAATGAAGGTCTTCCCCAACAACTTCATATAAAAATCACACCTCTCTCCTCTTCTGAAATACGTACAATTCACTTGTTTTTCTCTGTAGAATGTGTCACCACATGACACACAATATGTTTGCTTATTTCTTTGATTAATGCCTGGTTTATATGATGAGAATGCAAGTACAATGATTTTGGTCTAATTCTCATTTCCCCTAAGCCCACAGGAAGGCGTTCAATAAGTTTTGCACTGAGAGGACTAAATGAATTAATGCCCAATAAAGAAAACAAGGATGAGGCAACAGTAATTATGTTTTCAGTTTTCCTTTCCTAATGTCCTGGTACAAAATTAATATGCAAGAAAAAATTTCATTAAGTGACCTCACATAATTTTATATTCTTAAAAGGAAAGTTCAGCACCAGTTTAATGTCATGAGACACTAAGAAGAAAATGCAGTTTGGATTATAAGGTAACCCAAAACAGAACAAGTAACAAACCAAAGAAACTGCTCATAGTTCACATACCTCTTAGGAAATGTGAATTATACCAATGTTTTTGCTAGTTGTCTTCATTAAAATAGCTTTCTTTCAGGCTTTTGAAGTGTATACAGAATGGTTTCACCTATGGCAGATACAAGATGGAAACACTAAGGAGTTAATGAAACTGCCATGTGTTGTCCCTCCCAGACCCACGAATGAAAAAATTTCTTGCTTTATTACTAACTCTGAATTTGATTGGAGAACCACATGATTCTCTAAAAGGAAGTTAGAACTAGTAGATTTCGGAAATAAGTATAAGATCCTACTCTTTTTATTTTAGAAGGCCTACCCTCAATTTACTTTTGATGAATGTCTTTACTGGATTCTGATGAATTCTTAAACATCATTAATTCACTCATAAGTACCTAGAAATATTCTTTAACAAGATGGGAAAGGCAAATGAAATTAATTTATTCTCAGCTATATTCATTATACCAAAACATTTATCCATTTTGCTTATAAGAATCATTAACGTAAAGCAGAAACAAATTTTTAAAATGAATGCTGAATCACAGAGTTTAGAATTAATAGAGTAGGAAAAGAATAAGCCTTTCTCAGGAGCTGAAAAAACAAAAACAACAAAAAGGTGCTATAAATACTAATGAACTAGATCTATACACAAACTCTGAAAGAAGAATATTCAAACTCCAAACAAGAAATCATTTTAGCTTACCTTGGAAAACCATACCAAGTAGTCAAACAATTTAATATCAGTTAATTTTGCTTTCTCATTCATTTTGTGGAACAGTGTTGTGTTACTGAGAAATGGTTTATCTCCTGATTTTCTGAGGCACACTTAGGAGGGCTGAGAATGTATTCTACTGCCCTTCTAAAAACCGGTCTGTGATGCAGCTAGGTCTTAGCTGCGTCTGAGTTGGCCCTTTACCTTACCATGTAACTGGGAAACTCACTGTCTTGTTCATCTTTTCTCAGCTGCCGAAATGGAGTCAAATGTCACTGTCTCTGTATCTCAGAGAGTTATTATATGATGACAAATTCTTTTAAAAATTGAGAAATTAATATGCTGATTTAATGCATTAATTTATAACCTCACCTCAATAAGAACTACCAATACTGGTACAATTGTTAAAAGATGAGTAAAGGGAAAATAAGTAGACTTAGAGTCACAAATGAAAAGCAGGTATTTATGAATGAAATATGGGCCTGCTGAGAAAAGTAGAAAATTACAATGATATCACTTTATTTAAGAAAATGTTGAGGATTTATTCCTACCAGCCCCAGTATATTATAGGGACAATATAAATAAAAAGAATAAAGCTGTTTTCATTTAGGGCTAAAAATGATAAATAAGATAATGGAATTAGTTCGGAGACTCTTCTCAATCTCTTTATGGTCTTTGCCTTCTGTGTATTTCTTCCCAGTACACCTCAACCCAAATTGTAACTTTTTCTGTCTTTAGTGTTACTGACTAGACAGCTCTTCGCCCTAAACATTAAAATTTAGTTCAATTTTAATCTCTTTCAAAGTTCTGAATGATAGCTGTTTCATTTTGGATTGATTTCATTTGTCTTGAAGACAAATGTACTTTTTTCTTTTTCTTTTTTTAAGTATCAGTCTTTAAGCCGCGCACGGTGGCGCAAGCCTGTAATCCTAGCACTTAGAAGGGTGAGAGAGGAGAATTGTGAATTCAAAGCCAGCCTCAGAAACGGCGAGGCGCTCAGCAACTCAGAGAGATCCTGTCTCTATATAAAACACAAAATAGGGCTAGGGATGTGGCTCAGTGGTCGAGTACCCCTGAGTTCAATCCCCAGTACCAAAAAGAAAAAAAATGTATCAGTCTTTAATAGAATTGTTGTATGAGTATTTAGGGGCAGATTTGTGTGTGTGTGTGTGTGTGTGTGTGTGTGTGTGTGTGGTGACCTTTGCTCTTAATATACTACCATATCATAGCACCTCCAAACTCCTATGGGTCTTTAGAATAAACACTCAGTGAATTATAACAGGAAAAAACTTGGATTACAAATAGCAATGGAAACAAGTAGAAATGGAGAAAGATACATGGAAGCTTTTTTATTGTCTCTGAAAAATGTCTCAAGGCCTGCCTATATCTCCTTCTCAGTGGAAAGCCTCACATTTAGTTGTGAAAACATGAAATCCTTTCCTCTCAATTTGCCCTTAAGCCAAGAGAGCTGCACTGGCAAAGGCCGCTCATCACAGGCCTGAAGGGCTCTGAGGTACTTTTACGGTAAAATTGAACTTGTATGATTTATTCCTTTGAAACAAAGGGATTTGGAGTATTTTAATGTAATCCCAAAATTCAAAAGGGTAAGGTCTGAAATGCTGGCTGTGTAGTACTTAGATTAATAACCTCTAGTGGTAGTTTTCAAATATTTTGAAAGAAGAGACCCTTCCTTTATAAAATCTTATGAGAAAACCCAGTATTAAAACAGATAAAAGTATATGGCAGTCTGTTTGAATCAGCAGAGGCTGTGAAATCCCGCCCTTCCTGCCCTTGCTCTGAACAGTGGTCCTAAGGCTTCTCTCCAGAAGTCTAGGCTCCATAAAGCACCACTTAAAATCCATTAGCCTTATAGCATGTATGTAATTTAGAACTGAATACAATTTGTTTCATAACAGCAATTTGACTCAAAAAAAAAAAAAAAAAGGAAAAGTCAGGGTGGCTGGGCCAACGTACTCGAAATTAATAAAATGAAGCTGCTGGCTTTAGCCTTGGGCTTTTATGCAGACCCAGTGTCTATTAGTTATTTCGACACAGATATCATGAATTCCTCAAGTATAAAACAGACCAAATCTGAATTTCCCAAATGGATCTAACTTCAGATTTGGGAACATAAAAGAGGTTAAAACAGTTTTCAACATAGACAATGGGTCAATGTGAAAACTTCAGGTAGGAAGTAGGAGGCACTGAGCAATGTGTGGTGTAATGTCAGGGTGGTGTTGTTCTGTGTTCTAGGAATAACTCTTCCAGTTACTGGTTGATGAGCCTTGGGCAAAACATTTCTTTGTCTCTCAGTTTTTTTATCCATAAAACAATGGGCCGGCCCAAAATGATCTGACCTTTCTTGTCAAAAAGATTACTAATCCATGTCTTATTTCTGATGCCTTTTTTTTAACTGAGCTGACCTAAACTAAGTTAAAAATTTTCATATTCCCTATTGATACCATAACTTACCACTCATTCTGCCTCCCTTTATTTAGGTTATAATTTTATTTTCATCTGTCTGTTGAACCTATCTGCCTTGATACCTCTCAAAACTTAATCTAAGATGAATGTTTCTTTCCTGCATACTCTTTCAGGAATGTAACCTTTCTAGGTATTTACATGCAGGCTTTTAAAGTCACCTTTGGTTCTTTCCTGCCACCTTTCACATCCAATTCCACTTCTCCAATGTCTTCATTGATTTATTTGTTGAGTATCAACTATAGACCTTGCCACACATGAAGCACATAGAAAGAACAAACCCAGAACATGCCCTGAAGCAATTTTGCCTAGTTTTTCTGATCCCCCCTTTCTTTTCCCAATGTTATCATCTTGGTTCAGGCTTCATCACCTTTACCTCCACCATTTTCATAACCTCACTCATTCTTTTTCCCATAATAATAATCCTTCCACTATAATTTACAACTCTGTCACTGTGATCACAATACCTGGTGTGTATGGATTCCAAAACAAGTTTCAAAACCCAGGGTCCTAAACTCAGATTTCTTAGCCCTCTGGTAAGAAATACAAATATTATGAATCTGGTGAGGGCACTCAATAGTGTGTTACAGAGTCTGTGGTGATCAGGAGTGTCCATGTACTGCCTAAAAACTTTCTATGAATTTAAAATATCTACATCTATGGATCAGAATGCTACCAGGTCCTTGATTCCAAACCTCCCTTCCAACCCACTCATACTGTAGCCATACCACAACCTTCACCATGATCATGCTCTGCATGACTGTTTCCATATTTTTTAATCATGTTCTTTCTTCCAGGTCCTTCCCTTCCCAGTAAGTCTATCTTCATTTTTCATCTTTTCCTCTTCAACTACTACTTCCTCCAGGAACCTTCTTTCCTTCTACCACTAAGATTCCTTAGCTCTCCTGTGTGGCCACTATATTTTATTTTTTAGATATTTATAAACATGACATATATTCCACAAAGGGCTTTGAACAGAACTTTACACATACAGTTCACTGAATGAGTACTTTAACTGAAGGGAAATACAAATGAATTAAACAAATAAATAGTTAACATTTCTGAGTACAAATAACTTTTTCAGTATGATTTCATGATTTACAGTCTATTAGCCAAGGCTCTTGACTAAACTTAAGACATGTTTTGGAATATGTGTAGAAACATGATCTGGCTGAGAATAGAGGAAAAGTTTGCTGAAAGGTATTATATGACGTATTCTGAGTGATACACTGGGGTGTTGACATGTGGTCCTTCATGGCTTTCTGATGACTATTGTTAACCATATTATTATCCATTTTTAAAGAAATATCAAGTGGAAGGAAATTACATATGTAGATGACACAAAGATGTAACTCCTTATCAAGATTCAAATAGTTTGAAGCCGGGCATGGTGGTGCATACCTGTAATCCCAGCACTGTGGGAGGCTGAGTCAGGAGAATCACAAGTTCAAAGCCAACCTCAACAAAGGCAAGGTGCCTTTGTTGCCATCAGGAGTGAGACCTGTCTCTACTAAAAGATGAGTGAGACCTGTCTCTAATAAAAGACCCTGTCTCTAAATAAAACACAAAACAGGGTTGGGGGTGTGGCTCAGGGATCGAGTCTTCCTGAGTTCAATCCCCAGTACAAAAAAAAAAAAAAAAAAAGGATTCAAAGAATTTGATTTTATCCACAGGCTAAAAAAATCAAAATATTTCCTTCTCTCCTTCTCCTCGCTGCCTTCACTTTCTCTTCAGTTATCTATACTATAAATGATATCACCTTTACTAGAGTCTTATGACAGGAATCAATTGTTACTTCAGTCTTGCTCTCATTCCTACATCAAATCTATCAATAAATCCCACAGAACCTGCCTCCATAGCATGCCATTCCCTCGTCTACATCATTGATGCTAAAATAACAGCATAAGCACCTGCTGTTTTTCTTGATTAAATCAAAGTTGCTGTGCTGCTTCCTTACCTCTAGTTTTACTTTCCTCAAACCTGCTTTCTGGCCAGGTTATTCTTTTTTAAAAGGCAAATCCAGTCTTGTTCCTTGAGTCTTTTCATCATCTTGACCCTCATCCATTTTGCCAGTTTTATCTTTTAGGCTTCTTTTCTGCATTCATCTTCAATTGCTTCCAATTCTTAGAATGGGCAGTTCCCTAACACAGCTCTATGACCGTATCTACAATTTTCTTCTGCTTAAAATGTTTCTACCTTCAGGAGGCTAAAATAATGGCACCCTGCAAAATGTCCACATCCTATCCCTCAGAACCTGTGAATAGGTTAGATCACAAGGGAAAGGCAATTAAAGTTACAGATGTAAACTAAGTTTGCTAATCAGCTGACCTAACGACAGGAAGAGAAGGCCTGGATTATCCAGATGGGTCTAGTGTACCCACAAGCTCCTTGTAAGTACGGGAGGCAGAAGAAGGGACTCAGAGGAAAATGGGACTAGGTAAGCGTGGCCAGAGAGATGCAAAGTTGCTAGCAGGAAGATGGAGGAAGGAATTCTTCAGCCAAGGAATGTAGGTAGCTTCCAAAAGCTGGAAAAGAAAGTAAATTCTCTCCTAGGGTTTCCAGGGAGGATGCTGTTTACCCCAGTGAGACCCACACCAGACTTCTGACCTACAAAACAATGAAATAATAAATTCATTGCTTAAGCTGCTAAATTTGTGCTAATTTATTGTGGCATCCATAGAAAATTAATACAATATACAACCATGTGATTCTGGTGAGCAGCCATGATTCAACAAGACTCAGCTAAGGCAGGAATGCTAGTCCTTGTGAATAGCTTCAATTTCGGCTTTTAACCGTTATGAGATTTGCATGTAAAAATGTCTTCACCTCCTGAGTTAAAGGTCTCTCTAGGACAGACACCATGCCTTACTTTTGAATAAATATGGTTTTGGATAGAGACATCTAGTAAATATTTATTTTTTTAAATGACTGGAGATGGTATTGAATAGAAATGTTTCATGCCTTGAAGTTCACATGGTCCACTGTTGAGGAGAGATGGGGAAGGCTGACTTAGAAGCAGTACATGTGGGAACACTTAGGTTCCAACTTCCTAGAAGCACAACAACATAACAGATTAACACAAATACACACATTAGGCAGCATGAACATAGGTGTTATTTCCAGAATCAGAAAATGCTTCCATTTTATTGTATCCTGGCTCAGGTGTCTGGATAGTGTAATTAATTGTGGACTTGATCTCAAGAAGTATCCTGATATTACAGCACATTCATATCAGGAGAAGGCAATGTCCAGGAAAGAGCTGGGAAGATTTTCAAACAAACACTACAAAGAATGGTTTTAGTGACTGAAGATGTAAAATTTGGAAGAGAAGAATCTGGGTCTGGGTGTGGGGGTGGAAGGATGTATTTATAGAAGTTGTGTGTGTGTGTGTGTGTTTTAAGTGGATAAAGAGTTAGACATGCTGTGCTTAACTCCAGTCAAGCTGAAAATAGAGAGCACAGCACATTGAAGAAATAATAAATATCAGGATACTGGTGATATGCTCAATAGGCATATTTTGACTAAAATAAAGAGACTTTTTAATAATTACAACACCCCTTAAAAATTACAACACCCCTTACTTTGAGAGGTAACAATCACATCCTTCTTCAAACTGAGTTTTGATCATCACCACAGTAGAAACAGGAAATGATTTTATTGAATAGGCGTTTGAACTAGAAGACTTGTAAAGTTCTGGTCAAATTTGTGATTCCAGTTTTTGTTAATTAACCTTTTCCATGCTAAAGAATTTTTTATTACTTTTTCCCCCAGTATTGGGAATTTAACACTGAGTTACATCCCCAACCCTTTTAATTTTGGGGGCGGGGGTGTGGGAGGCAACGGGGATTGAACTCAGGGGTAATCGACCACTGAGCCACATCCCTGGCCCTATAATTTATTTTATTTAGAGAGAGGGTCTTGCTGAATTGCTTAGCACCTTGCTTTTGCTGAGGCTGGCTTTGAACTTTCAATTGTCTTGCCTCAGCCTCCAGAGCAGCTGGGATTTCAGGCGTGTGCCACTGCACCCAGGTATTTTTTTTTTTTTTATTTTGAGATAAGGTCCTGCTAAATTGCTAAGGCTATTCTTGAACTTGAGATCCTTCTATTTCAGCCTCCTGAGTCACTGGGATTATAGGCAAGTGCTAATCTACTAGGCTCTATGATTCTTACATTGTAGTAGATTTCACTATTATCCTGGTGTAAAACAGATTACCACATTCTTTCTTGCTTCTGGCTCCCTTCCAAGCTTTGTTTGCACTCATAATTAGCTCACCCTCCCATAACTTTCATATAATTTTTAACTCTTCACAACACACCCAAGGAAGGAATTCAAGGACAGAAGGGATTATGACTTTTTCGTTTTTATATTCTCTTTTAATGAAGAAAAGCAATTAAATAAAAGCAAGTCAAAAGCAAGCTGGGCTTTTTTCTCAGTGAGTAATCTAGAACAAAAGGCTTATCTGATTTATGCTAAAACTAGTTCATTGTAAACAATATTTTAATACCCTAATCAAGAAAATTGAAAAAATAAATTAAAGAAAACATCTCACTTTGTTATTTAGAGGAGAAAACGATGACAGAATGACTTCTTTGTCAGCATTCTCAACTCACCTTAGATATATTTTTTGTTTTATTTTTGTGCTTTTGTTTATTCTTTAGTTAAGAGTAAAATGGAACAGATGCACAAAAATTATTTTGCTATTTCTCTTACTCCTCCTTCCCACCTTCCTCCCTTTCTCAATATCTGTGACTCAATGAGCTTTGAAAATAGGTATACAAAGGACAAATATTTCTTTTATCTTTTCTCTACGTGTTTAAAAAGCTACTTTTCATTTTCCCTGAAAATTATTTAATTTTGTTTAAAAAATATCAATAGACACCTAATACTCTACCCTGTTTTCAAATGTTTATTATTCTCTAAAATACATTATATACTTGACTGATATTTGCATATTTGATATTCATAACAAAAATAGGTCAATTTTGTTGTCTATGTTTTACAGGTGAGGAAAATAACTTTCTTAAACCATACATCTAATATATAGTCAGTTGAAGGTTTTAATGTGGGTCTACTTAACTCCAATCACCATGATCATTGGCTATGCGCTTTGTGTCAATGTTTATTATCTCCTGTGTACCAAGCTCTGTCCTTAATACATTTTAAAAGCAGTGAATGTCTAATAATGTAACACAGCTGGAGAATTTTATAGTAGAAATAAATATTATGTCTAACATAGTTCCTAAAGAAAGAAGAATCCACCTTGTACTATTTTGGGGTAGAAAGGCTAGTGTATTCAGTGATTGAATGTGCACTGCTAACACAGCAAATCCTTGACCAAAAAAAAAAATGAAGACTATTTCCATCATCAGATTCTACTTCCTCCCTGACTCAGGCACCAACCATGCCAATGTGGTAATGGCTTTCAACTCTGCACAGATCTCACTAAGGCTAACTTCTGAGCTGAACAATACTACTTGATGTTTCCCCCACATTAAAATATACTTGTCAATGTGCCGCATCATCAGATTCCTGCCTGAGAACAGACATATTAGTTGAAATTATGTGGCACTTTTAAATATTTAATGTTAATTTTCTACAACAGGGCGGGGCCACTGAGAGATTTATCTTTAGCAAAGGGGTAACTTTTTTTGCACACTCAACTTATATGAAATATGTAACTGTCCACGTAAGAACTTCCCTAAACCCTGAAGTTACCCTCTCAGGCTGCTATCATTACTCTTCCACATCTTTTCTACCTGGGGAAATAATATCTTGCTGTCACAGTAGCTACAAAATTGTCCCCTTTTCTTGTCCCCATAGGAGCTTGGCTTTATCATCTCTAGCACTCTTCTCCCTGTTACTTCTCATGTACACACTTTTTAAAACCACTTCCTTCTGAGGATTATTATAAATCTGACAATATATCTCTATATAATTTCTATGCTTGGTCTGTCACTTCTATAATGTTTCATAAGAATATATATAGTACCTTGATTTTTAATAGACTACAAGGACCAAATTTCTTCCTAAAGCATGACTTAGTACAAACTAGATATTCCTGTTTTATTTAATGCCCCTTTCATTAAAATCTCCATGAAAATATATCTGTATAATCAACTTTTTCCAGAAAATACAGATATATTTGTAGCATATTTTTTGTGAGATCGGTAATAGCTGTTTGACTATTTCTTTGTTTTGATCTGTTTACCATGGTCTATTATTGAGAATATTAAAATACATTACAAAGTATCCATGGGCGAGCATCACATAAACATTATATGTTCAAAAGTTGCCATGTATTTGATTTTTTCCTTTTCTTTTCTTTCTTTCTTTCTTTCAAGCACATAGTCTGAACTCAACACAGTGAAAGTTAGTGACCTTTACTTCAAGGTTTGAAAAGCTCAGTTACATCTTTGCTAATATGGAAAATAGTTTATTTGCATAGGTGAAGGGTAAGCCTAACTGAACAATCTCATCCTTTCTCCTTCTTTCTCAGTGGGCTGTCTTTTCTCAAAGCAAGATCATAATTATTATTTCTATTAGCAAGAAAAATCTTTCAATGCAGAAGCAATGTGGAATGCGTTATCAAGGTGTGTTTGTCCCTGTAAGGAAAAAACAAAGCAAAACAGCCTCATCACCATGAAGATGAAATCACCAGCTTTTGGAAGACAAAATCACATTAGCTGAGCTGGTAGTAGCAACTTGGTTGTACTTTGTAGTTATCTGGGAAAGGAGTTGAGTTTTATTGTTTTATGCACAGGATTCCAGTCTGCCTTGGACCTACTGAATAAAATTCTCTGTTAAGTTCCTTGAAAATCTGTATATTTAAATGTATGCCCCAGCGAAGTGTGGGGTGCTGGGTGCACTGGGCAGTCAACCTGAGAACTACAGGGTCAGAACAAAGGTAATGAGGTTAAGGTTTGCAAGGTCCTTGAGCAGTTCAGATATCCTAAACAGGTAGCAGAACTACTCAAGGGCCCTAGTTTAAAGAGCCATCCTCTACAGAGGGCAGGCACATCCTTGAAGTAGCTGAAGAAAAAAGAAACGAGGAGTTAGCCTAATAAGTCACTGACATTACTCCTAAAAACAACGAGGATAAAAGTAAAAAGGAATTGTCCTCCCAGTCATCAGTTCAAATGTGGGTTTTCTTTGGGACTGAGTGGCTCCTTTCCTCTGCCATTGCTTTAAATGACTCCTAATGTATTTTTTGTTACTAGTGCATTATAATTACATATAACAGTGGGGTTCACTGAGATATACTCATGCATGCATGTTACATAATTGGCTCCATTCCATTCCCCAGTAGTTCTCCTTGTCCTCTGCTCCTCCCTCTCCAGTGACTCCTAATTTTTATTGGTGCTGTTGAAAATCATGCCACTGGTCACAGAAAGTACAGATGGGTCAGCGCAAATCCAACCACACTGCTGGGAAAGCAATTGGAAATGCATTCCCTGCTGATCGTCAGTGAGATAATATATTCTTTTATTGAAACAAATAATCCTTTGAAAGACAGTCACAACAAGCTATCACATAATTTTTTAGGGCAACACAGCATCAAAATTAGCTGTTCACTAAGTTTAGCAGAAGGTTTCTGGCAAATTTTGCTGATAACAATCTATAGAAAACTATAGTTCTTAAAACTTGGGTTTCCCTGTGAACTGGAATCACAATTGGCCAGTTTAGGGATTTCCAACCCTCTGGCAGCACTTTAGTCCAATCTAAATTTGATTGTTTCTTTAAATGGAGTAAATTAATTTTCTCCAAATGTCTACAGATTTAATAATGCCAAGTTCAGAAAATCAAATGAAAAACTGGTCCACTTGACCAGGTAACTTAGGCAAAAAAAAAAAAAAAAAAAAAATCGCTTTAAAATTCCATATAACAGGGGCTGGGATTGTAGCTCAGTGGTAGAGCGCTTGCCTCGCATGCGTGAGGCCCTGGGTTCGATCCTCGGCACCACATACAAAGCAATAAAATAAAGACATTGTGTCCATCTATAACTAAAAAAAAATTTAAAAAAAAAATTCCATATAACATGTAAGTTGTTTTGATTTTCTGAATTATCTGAATTGTGTCTCAGTAATATAATTTTATAGTCTACATCTTGGATATGTAATAAGAGAATTTTAAGATGAAAGAAAACAGTCTCAATTCACAGCTTTGATAACATTCCTATACTTTACTTAGATGGAAGTAAATACTAATGATTACTGGAGATTATTTTAGCTGTTGCAGTTCTGAATGGGCTATAATGTGATCATAGGTGCTTGGCAACTCATGGGCAAACAATTTAACAGAAAAAGAAGGGCTATATTTGGCGTAATACAACTTTAAGTAGGTATAATCTAAATGTGTAAAAGTATGTTGAGAAAAATTAGTAACTACTATCATCCAAGTGATTATGTTTCTTAATCATTTAAAACATTAAATTGAAAAAATTTATTTAGAAAAGCTGTGGCTTTACACCATGTGTAACAATACCACATAAAGTAAAATCTTGAAGACTTCAGCAATAATGATTAGGACTAAGATAAATTAAACCCTCTCTTCTTCTCTCCCTCTAAAGGACAAGAATTAAGACACTGATTTTAAGCAAACTATAGCCTTAGGCACTGTAGTTTTGTTAATGTGTTTTAATTCAGAGATTGCCTTCCACTACAGTTCTTCAGTACAGTTTCCACAGTTTAAGACAGCTGGACTTTTTGATTAATCATCAGTTGAACATATGATCATTCTCTATAAGTCAAAAGCCCCTTAGGTATATAAAGCTATTTGAGGATCAGAGAAGAGGGAATCTGTTTCTCTTCATTAGAAGCACAAGATAAGCAACATGACCAGAAAGTATGAGAAGATCCACTTCATTCTTTGAAGCCTGCCCACTGTCACAAATTTCCAAAAGATATTTTCTGAAAAGGTCACAATGAATCATTCTATTTAGGAACCAAATTTCCAGAAGCCTCTTCCTGTTACCTATATAGACGCGGAGACATACAAGGATCAATGACCATCCTCTTCTTAAAGAACTTTCCTTTAAGACTGCTTATGAGAGGAATTTTGCAAGAAAACCTTGACCATCAGTGCTTTTAAAAATGGCTTTCAAATCCCTGCTAAAATTTCCAGAGGTCTCCTGGGTTGAACAAGGAAAAAGGAAAATCAACAGGGTCAAGTCTGCATTCTCCCCATCCACCAGGTCAATGAGAAGACACCTGTTTATACTAATTTTTGTTCGTCCTTCATGGAGGATTTACCTTGGAGCAAAATGGAAAAAAGAAATTTGGAAAGTAGCAATCTACAAGAAAAGAAAAACAATATCAAAGTAAATTCCAAGAGAATAGTTGACAACTTTGTTTAGGCATTCATTCAGCCCATCATTAAACACATATTGAGCACCTATTCATGTCAGCCACTGTGCTAGGGGACCTTGAGATACACGAGGGGCAAAGTAGAGATGTCAGCACTCACAAGGCTTCTATTCTGGTAGGAGGAAAACAGAATAAGTGAGAAAACAGAAAATTATGTTAAAAACTTAAAATTACTATGGAAGAGAGAGCTCTGTATACAGGAGTTCAGAAGGGGACATAGTGGCAGTATTTAATAGAGTGGTCGGCATAAGTTTCACTGAAAAGGCACAATTTGGCAAAATCCTGAAGAATGCGAGGATACTGGACAATAATTTAAGTATTGAGAATTACATTATTTTTTCATAATGGGGCACCTAAGGAAAGTTCTTGATGAGCTTTTCCTTAAAAATTCAGTCACTAGGGCTGGAGTTGTAGCTCAAGTGGTAGAGTGCTTGCGTAGCATGTGTGAGGCACTGGGTTCAATTCTCAGCACTGTATATAAATAAATAAAAGGTCCATCAACAACAAAAAATTATTTTAAAAATTAAGTCACTAGATAATTAGTAGCAATTTCAACTGTATATCACTCTATGAAGTCAAAAAGAAGACCAAAACATAAATTAAAAAAAAAAATGTTTTCTCTCATTAGACTTCTAGTCCATGAGAAAATATTTACCTCTCTGCCCACTTCAACCCATAAATTTGAATTTAAAAAGCAACAATTTGCCAATAAATTCCCAGGTTTGTTCCCAGTGATGTCGAGTTTATCTCAGCTACACCACTCTATGCAAGACAAGTCCTAGAATGAAGAATTATAAAGATCCCTCCCTCCCAAACATACACTTTACTGTGTGTTCTCTGTACTAGGGCATTAGGACACTGATGTTCAGTAGTTATAACCAAAAATAATATCAGAACCATAAATGATAGAGTATGAAGGCAGAAGTTACTAAGATATAATACTCTGTGACTGGTTTCCTGCAAAGTCTTTCCAAGTGTATTTTTTAAGAATAAGATGAAACCCTGTTTCATAACAATTAGCATGATTGGAAGGAAATCTTTGAAGTCTCCTTCACCTGGTTATTCTTATAAGTTATTTCAGTTCAAAGTCTTCACAAGGTTTCACCTGTCATGATAAGCAATATCTTCTATCACGCTTTATAATTAAGAATGCCAACATTATGTTTTTCAGAAGATTTCTAAAGTTCTTCCCTGCTCAAAACTTCTATAATTCTAATTAATGATACAAATATCTTTAGCTTATGAGCTTATTACTATGCAAAATTATACTGTTCTTAAAAATCTCCTGGTCAACACCATTTAAGAAATAACCTCCTATGAGTCTAAAAGTGTTGATGTTGATTTAAAATATCTGGATTAGAAAGATCCATTTTCAAATGGTTAAAGAAAATAAAGACATGTTGGGGAAGGAATCATCCTTTTAAAACTCATTATATCATCATTTAAAAGTTTTATTATTTGCAATATATTTCAGTAAAGCATCTGATGTTCTACTTATACCATTTCATCCTTTAAATTATTGGTCATGGAGAGTCCTTTCTATGTTCTTCACTCAGGATATTAATCTACTACTGCAAGCCTAAGAAAATTCTGGTTTGGTTGATCAGTTTTTCAATGTCATCATTATTTACAGAACATATAAAGACACAAGCAACTTCTCTTCACAGAGTCAATATTAAAGAGGTACAGTTAAGCTGGGACATTTATAAGTAATAAATATAATGACAACATTGATTAAATCTCAGAAATAACACACTTGAATACATAGTCTTCAAGTAACTTTTCTTGGTTATACCCAAACTGGTGGGCAAAAAGCTAAAGTTAAGTACAAAATAAATACTGAATAGTCACACAGCCTTCTATGTATATAATGTGGACAAAGTAGAGATTTAATGTCTGATCATATAAGGTGAAAGAAATTCTGGTCTTGCCAAGTTCTGTGGCTGTGAATTAGGAGCTTCCAGTACTGCAACAGTAGAAGTCAAATAATAGACAGTTGAAAATAAATTATTTTTAGTTTGCATATGTACTAAACATTTCAGTCCAGTAAGGTTTTGTCAACATTCACTAATTCTTCTGAACAATGCTGATTACTTATTATGAAGCTAAATAAGGAAATATGATTTAGGAGCCCATATTGAAAATATGATATTTTGTTAAATTAGTTCTATGCTAGAAAGAGTAAAATTTTTTTTTAAGTTATAAAACAAATACACATCAGGATGCTGGTAAATGGGAGCTGGGTATTTCAAAGAAAGATTGGCTATATGGCAACACAAAAGTTGAAAGATGATAACGAAGATCATGGAAACCACTAAGGTCTGGATGTTTGTGTCTCTTCAATATTCACTTAAAATCCTACGCCAGGCGAGGAATCAGGAAGTGAGGCCTTAGGGAGGAGATGAGGTCAGCAGGGCAGAACCCTCATCAATAGGATTAGTGCCTTTACAAAAGACTCTAGAGAGCTCTGGAGCCTGGATTCACTGTGTGAGGCTGAAGGACAAAGATTGCTTGAATGGAATAAGATAGAAACAAAAGACAATGTAAAGGCATGAAATAGTTTCTTCTCCAAATATTAATATCAAATCTCTTTTAAGAGCAAGTATAATAGAACATGAATTGTTGTGTGACATAAGAGATAAAAGTTCTGAAACGCATGATAGTATTGAGTTGCTTATCAATAAGTTGTAGAAGAACCAATTTCATCTAGGTGTTAGTGTAATTCATCTGGAGAAAAATCTATCTTTATTTTCCTTATAAATGATTTTAATTTGAGATCTCTGTCTACATTTCACTAATATAGTAAGGCTAATGCATCTTAAAAATGTGTAACTATATGCTTGCGAGTTCCACTTGTAAGACTATGGACTTCTAATAACACAAGTGTCCTGGATAATCAAATAATAAATGTTCACTTGAGAGAGTCAAATGGACATTATTTTGCACATATGGCATAGGATTTTTACACACAAGATAAATAGATTTATTTCTTAGATCAAGACTTAAATTTTGACATTTCTTACAGCTTACCATTCACACTCAAGTTAAATATAGGTCTTCTGGCACACAGGAATTGAAACAATAAGGTTAATAAGAAAAAAGGGAAGAACAACTCATAGAGACCACCTAAGATAGATTGAGGTTGGATCTAAATTTTAAGAAAAGTAATGTACCTGTTGTCTCATGAATAGTGGAAATTTGAAAGTAAAATCTAATTATTTATTCCTGAGACAATAAGTAACACAAAATAATTGAAAACCCTTAAATACAAAAAAAATGATTTTATTTCTTTACAGACCCATTTCTGTGCATGTGCTAAGGCATATAAAATTATATCAGAATGATGCTTTATTAGAAAGAAATATAGTAGCTTTAAGAAAGAATAAGAATGATAGGAGACAAAAGAACATTTAGAGACAGATAAGAGCAATTTCATATAACCTTTTGCTACAATTCCTTTTGATTATTTAAATAAATTTCCTTTTGCCTTTTCACAACTTACTTTGTCCACTTCAATCCTTTCCACCTCTATATTTACCTTTTCCAACACTTCTACCCCCTTCCCCATTATACTTAGATCATGAACACAGCAAATTCAAGATACAGAAAAAAGAGTGTCCTGGAAATACAGTGGTCAACAAGAAACACAAACTTCCTGCCCTCATGGAGCTCACATTCTACTAGGAAAAGTTGACATTAAATATAATCGCAAATACAAATATGTAATAACAATTATGATTGCTGTGCAGGAAAACTACAGGCCTGTAATCAAAGCACCAACACTTAATTTAAAGTACTTAACCTATATTCTTGAGTTATTAAACACCTATTATGGCTGAATCTGCATCTATAAATAACTTCCTGATTTAGTCATTCATTTTTTCTCTGACAAACATTAAAGTAAAATATAATAAATAGTTAAAATGAACCACTTAAACATACAAAAAGAAAAAAAACAAGAAATTTCTAGGCCAAGAGACAAACAAATTCTAAATAGAAAGGAAAAAAAGATAATATTATCAGTGATCCTAACAATAATACTACTGACAAATTTGAAGCCAATAAAAACTGCAAATAAAATTTCATGAAGACTACTTGGATCCATCTACCCAAAATCAGCAGCAGTAAAGTTGGCTCTGGATAATGTGTCTTCAGCTCTCTCCCCCAAAGTTATAATTCATTAAAATGAAATTTATTCTTAATTAAATGCAAGGAAAGGTGACATATCCTTATTTGGAAATCATGAAAAACAATCCAAATTATAGACTCTGAAGTTTGAAACAGAATAACCAATTGAAAATAATGAGCAACATGGCTCATGGGAAAAGCGAGAAAGCCTGAATGTCCTTCAATGTGCTAGCACATCACAGTGCTCTCCAACATGTCCCTCAAACTTTTGTGTTATATACAGATGATAAAATATTTTGCAATTTTCAAACCCTGAGACATAAGGAATATGGAAGGATCCACACCACTCTGGAAGTGTACCTCACAGTGTTTCCAGTACTAACTGGAAGAGAAAGGAATGGGTAGGATGACAAGGTTATCAACAGGATTGTTCTTTCTCATGTGTTACATTGTTGCATCAAATGAAATGTACTCATCCATCACTGAGCATTTTATAATTTAGAAAATATTAAGAATTCACATAGAATTCAAAATGTGAACCAAATCACTTCTGGATTCACAAAGAAGACATCAGTCCACAGAACTTCTTTCCAAAAACTCTTGTATCACAGCTCCAAAGAGAAGAGACGTGTGGAGAAAAATAATCCAGGGTTACATTGTGATATAAAGGATTTGGGAAACAAGAGTTTATAACACAAATCAGTTATTCTCATGTTGGCCAGGTTTAGCATCTGTTATGCAATGTGATGTAGTTAGGCATTTTTTTGCCTTCACCAATAGGTGAATTACCTACAGGAGACCCTGATTCATGTGTACCTTCTCTGAATTCCTACCATACCTTATAACACTCTCAGAGCACTTTCATCCCGTTATTTATTCCAACTTGCCCACATTTTCATTTCCCTGTCATACTGACACTTCTTGAATGTGCTGCTATGTCCCGACTGTATTTTGCTCTAGAATGTAAATTTGTTGAATTAATGTGCAATCAAAGACGACTGACAACTCATGTTTCTCATCTCTAATATATATACAAATATATCTAATTAGTCAACAAGAAATGGTGACCACTCAGTTCATCTTAAAATCTTCTTTTCCCATTTGACATCATAAAGCATCTTGGCACCATTAATAATAGAAGAACGCACTGAAGAAATCAAATTCTTGTCCTCTGTAGCTTTGTGCTGATTGAGGGACAAAATTTGATGAAAACAGGTGAAATGAAAGTATAATGTTTTCTACACCTGCCAACAGAAAACGTTTAAGACTAACAGTAAAATTGAATGGAGTTAAGTGATACTCAACATTAATTACACCAAACAAATATCAGCTAAGTATAAACATGAACTATTCCATATGTATACTTAAATGGTTATATAATTAGAAAATTATTTTGAGTTACTTTTTCACAGAATAATGAATGTATAAGTATACTTAGAAAATTTGTGTGTATACACGCACATATACAAATATATTTTCCTAAGCCAATAAAACAAAATATATGCCATTTGAGTCCATGAAATAACATGGTTAGAACTACCCACTTAAGAGTAAGCAAAAGGGAATTTGAACTCAAATAACAGCATTTAGGAAGTACCCCAAATATCGTACAAATTTTTTAAAAAGAAAGACACATACTGCCAGTTGCATAGTGGCTGGAGACTTGAAATAAGATTAAATTATATTATTGGAAATGGCTGACCAAAACAGAAACTACAACAGAACATGCTACTGACTCGAAGCCTCCTAAGCATTTGTTTTTAAGGCTCTATTTTACACATTTAAAACTTTGATATCATTTCTTACTTATTGCTTGGCTCACGTTCAGATGCTTTTTCAAGCAGAAAAGTTTCCCTGCTAGACGACACAAACATAAAAGTGTGGAACTGTCAGCTTTGGTCTCTATTCACCATATGAGCAATTTAGAACATAAAAAAGATTCATGGAATTCGAGGAAAAGACACATTCCTTTATTAAAATAATGGTAATAATTTTAAAAATTAGAGACTAAGGACATGTTCCCTAACATGTTAAGAACAGTTAAAGGCTCTGCTATGCATTTGCTACAGCTGCATGTCACCTACTTCATTTTCATGACAACACTAAACACAATGTGGATGGTTCCAAATGGCAAAGTAAACATGCTTCTGAGTTTTATACCAATGCCAAAAAGTACACATGCCTGACTTACCAAGTGATGCGGGAATATATTGCTGGTTGAGAAGGTTCTTAAAGCTAGCATTCACAAAGATAGAATGGGCTCATTTCGCCTCTCTGTCTCTTTCACAATATTGCATTTTTAGATTATCATGTTGTTAATGTATATACATGTCATTTAGCAGACAACAAGGTGATGAGCCCACCACATACCATTCTGGTGCCGCACATCCTTAGACTTATATCTCAATATAGAATGGCTAGGGCAGGTGTGCTCCACCAAGGTTGAATGTTTGAGGATGATTTATTTATGGGTACTGCACTCATCACTTAACTACCATTACTGCAGAAACTGACACTCAAACCTGGAACTAATTTCTAAATATACTAATTATATAAGCAGCTGACATGGAATAAAAAATCTCTAAAAAGCAAAAGGCAGGAGGATGAAGAAGAGTGAAACAAACATTTGATGACTTTTTCTTACCTTACATTCACAAATATTCATTAATACACATACCTACCTCCTAGTGCTCATTACCAATGCCATAAAGTCTACATATATTTGCATAACTTAGACATTGTAATTCATAAGATAATATTAGGAAGAAATAAAATAATTTAATACCTTTACTTTTACCTATGCATTTGATGAAATGGGTCCATGAAGAAAGGTTTTCCAGACAAATAGAATAAAGAGGAGAAAAACAACAATAAGAATTATGAATATATGTAAATGCACTGCTCTCTGAAAACTAAACAAGACAAGAAAGTACAAATAAGGTTTTGAAGACAAATGGCTATGCAATCAGTACATTCTGAGAAATCTGCCCCCTTTTAAAGGCAAATACATGCAAGAAATTGGATGGCCCATGCTCATTTTAAAAGATTACACAAAAGAAAGATACACAATGTAGGTAGTGGGAAAAGTATTGATTCCATGTCATAACACACTAGCATTCTAGAAGCCAGAAGCCAAAGATGTCTACATGTCCCCAACTGCCATGCATGGATGAAAAATGGACTCTTTTTGGTATTGTTGGCTAAACTGAGAATCTTCTTTCAGATATTAACTTCTGATGGTTCTTGTTTTTTTTGGGGGGGTTGTATTTTTTTTGTTGTTTTTTTACTATAACCACCTTTAACTTCATATGCTAATAAATGTACAGAAATCTTCAACCATAATTTCTTAATGTCTCATTTATTTGTAGGTATTATAGTGCAAGGCATGAAGGAAAATAAAAGTCATAGGAGCAAACCAAAACAAAATCAAACCAACAAATAAAGGGGAGGAAAACACATGTAAAAAAATGTAAACAAAAGTTATGTATTTAATTTGCAGCCAGATAATTTGCAAGCATTTGCCCAAACTTTGCAGTGATGGTTTGAAAGCAGCTACAGAACAATAAAACACTGAAAGCAGAGTGGAAAAGGAACAGAGCCCATACCTTGGTCGCCCATCATCAGGTGCGCCAGACCTTGAAGGGAAACAAGAGCACAGTCAGCAATAAACAAGGGAGCATGGGAAGGCAGGGTTGTCACAGTGACAAAAATGTTCAGTGACAGACATCTTGTTTCCTATGAGACATGTCTGTATCACAGAGGCAAATCAAAAAGCATTCTTTCAACCCCTGGTTGGAATGCTTTGGGGGCAAAGAGTTATAGAACTGCAATTTAAACACTGGCATATGCTGCACTGTGTATTTCTTCCATGTATCAGTTGGAACAATCAAAAGTATGAGAGCATGACTTAAAATCCAACCAATCCCTTAAATATTATATCTGCCCTTCATGCCCTTTGATGAGATTGTTTTGAACATTGCCCCATAGGGCTTATCATTTCTTCAATGATAAAATTACATTTTTAAAAACCCAAAGGACTACCTGAAACATGGGCTGGGTCTGATCTTTTTCCCCTCATTAAAAAAATGAGCAGTTTAATAATTAAATGAAAAAAAAATCCTTAGTCACATTGAAATGATAATGCAGAAATGTCTCCTTGTCTGACACATTTAGCAATTGACTAGGCTTGTTCAAATACAAAAAAAAAAAAAAAATTAAACATGCAGTTTTAAAATTTACTACAGAATAATGTTTTTAAGAATCAATAGATCACCTTTAAATAGACTCCAGTAATTTTCCATGGAGAACAAAATTATTTAGCATTTTCTTTAAGGTTATTTAAATGCTGAGCTATAAATTAGCATAAGTATTTAAGATACATATTACGGATATAATTTCATCAAGAAACATTCTTAAAAGAATACTGAACTCCCTTTATTTAAATTATTTATTTCCTGCTTGACATTGGAATTCAGATTTAAGATGATTCCTTTTTTCAAGAATATTGCAAATGCTCTTTTAAATAGTTCTTTCACTAAGATACTACTTTTTAATGAAAGGCATAAGTCTTAATTCTTCATTCTAAATTCAAACATAAAGCTATTTCTTAATCAATGTATATTTCAAGAATTTTGAAAATGTTAGAGCAATATAAAATACATACATTGAATTTAATACATACATTGAATTTAATTTCTATTTTCAATTCCTAGTGCTATTTCAGATATATTTGAAACTGTTTTGAGCTATGTAACATTATGCATTACTTGCACCAATACTATAGCCAGTATTTTCTTAAAATTTTCAATATATTCAAACATCCTTGTAGGGCAAATATAATTATAAATTATCCTATAGTCACAATATAATATGGAAATCCTTTAATGCAGTAGTTTGGTGTTCCTGTAGTCTCTGTGTTTCCTCAGTGATTTTAACAAAAATCTTCACACAGGCAGGTTACAATTTCTAATTCATGTTGTATATAGTGAGGAAGAGTGATTGATTTGTCCAGGTTATATAATTTTTCACTTAACTTCACTTTTAAAATTACTAACCATGTTTCATAATTATGTTTTATAATTTTTTGTAGATTAAACCCTGAGATTATCTCTGATAATAGTAAAGTTTAAAAGCTCTAACCCTTAGAAAATATATTTAGAGATTTCTAAGAGTGGAATTTAATAAATCCCCAAAGTATTCACATTCCCCAGTCAGATTTCCTGCCTCTAAGGGGAGCTCAACTACATTCTCAAAGTCACATTATAAACAGGGATGTTAAAATTAGGACTGAATAAACTTTATTACAATAGCTTATGGCCTACCATGAGAATCTTATCAAGCCTTTGTAGGGAACATGTGTATATGAGAAAAGAGAGGCTTTCATGGTGATTAGGCTGATTTTAAAGCCCCTGGAATGCAACTGGATTTAAAGAGAAAAAATCAAAAACATGGAACATTTTACAAGATGGTTAAAGAGATGCAAAAAGAGTTGAAAAGATACCATTTAGAAATGACTTTCAAACTCAATTAATGTGCACAATATAAATGAGACTGATTTTAAAAGATATCAGGCCTTCAGGGTAATGTCATCTTTATCAAGTGCATTCTCACATGCAATTAAAATTATATGACAACAAACAGAAGCCAAATGCTGAGTCACACTTAGAAAAATGTGATGTACAATCTTTTTGAAGTTTAATAAACAGAATAAATATTCAGCATCAATTATAATTCTGCCCATGAAAGAAATATAAATATAATGTTGAACTCTGCTACTGATCAATTTTGTGTTACCATGAAGAGTGTTTTTCTTTTTGAAGACAAGAAGACCTGATAACCTTAATGGCTATTTGTCTGTAAATTTGGATGGGGAGTCTTTCTGTAAGAAATGTTTTCTTCTGTAGAAATGTTCATATTTATAGAATGACTATATTTCAAAACATAGCAGCAAAATAAAATAAGCTAAATGCTGTCTTGTGACACATACATATTAATTAACTGCTTATGCAAGAACTGTTAATGCTGTGACTAGATAAAATGATGTAGTATATACAAGATAAAACCTTCCCTTTCACAATTTTTTTGTTATACCTAGTTCTTTTTTGTATGCTTATCCTTTAAAAATTTGGTCAGCAGTACATTGACTAATTGAAGTTCTTTAAAAATAAAAATGTTAATTATTTCTACTGGACTCTACAGGAAAATGTATAAATTTTTGAAAAATCCTTGATAAAGAAAATTTGAGAAAACTTGAATAAAATAGTTTCCACAGACACAGAATATGACAAATATACTTACCAATAATGTCATCGGAGTGTTGAGGACTTTCATTTCCATTGGCCAATGACTTATTTTTAATCTATACTTATGCCTCTTACTTATAGTCAGTATTTTTATTCTGTGTTCTGTTTACAAGTCAAAACATTCGAAACAAAACAATGGACTTGAAATGATACAATGCTAAAAATTTCCAACAGAAAAGAAGAAATCATTTTAATCAAGAAAAAAAATGGAGAAAGGGTCATGCACTCTGTTTCAAAACTGCAAAGAAATGCTTTCCTTTTAAAATAAAAAGAAGTAGCACTGTATCATTTTTCCATATAGAACACTGCAGTAAGCATCCTCAGGTTCATGTGGGATGCTGAAATCCATCAAAGGTTGGACTTGAAACTGAGGGTGTTCCATTTTCTGGGGGCTGACAGGCATGAGAGTGTGGGTGTGTTCTATATGAAAAGCGATACACAACCCAGACACCAACCAACATTCAGAAGGAAGTTCAACTTACCGTCAACATTGGAGGCATACTCTATTAATACTAAGAAATAAAAGGCAAATGAGAGTTGGGAAATAAGGTAGAAAGCACCCACCTTCCACATTGTTGTCTTCTGAAAGCACATGACAAGGAGGAGAGAAAAGGAAAAACATTGATTAAGCAGCATGCAGACTGGACCTTGCCTTTGCATGTCTTCCTCATGCAAGGCACCAAACACATCATGCAAGTGCTCCATCACTACCATTCCAGGGGGAAACAAAGTCACAGGGGAGCGGGTTCCCTCCCATTGGCAGCATTTACAGGTTGTGAGACAAAGTTTCAGTATTACTGCCATGTCCTGAACAAAGGGTTTTTAAAAAGCATTTCACTGCCCAGTGTAAAGCACACATTATTGCTACTATCTGTCGCCGGCAGGGACATTCTAAGCAATTAGTTTTAAAAACTTTTTTATTCTTATTTTTTTAGCAATTCTAAAAGGTCCTATTTCTATATATTGATTGGGATCTGGATGAAAGAAAAAGTCCACTGGAAATAGCTATGGAATTTTACCTGAAGTTACTCTGGTTCTACCAAATCTATTATCCATTAGCCATTGTTGCCTTTTAGTATTTCTAATAACTCAACTGATTTCCTTAAAGCAATACAACACAAATATATGTAACTAAAATGTACAATTTCTTTGGTTTATTTATAGCATAGTCATTTTATTGCAGATGATGGCAGCTTATTATAATTTATTAAAATGCTAACTTCCTAGGATGTTAAGAAAAAAAGTGACCATTTCAAGGAAAGCTCATTGGGATGTTGTCCATTAGGCAAAGTTTATCATGTTTTAATTACTCTGTAATTCTGTTTAGGATGAGACTATCAAATGTAGTTATGCCAAAACAAAATTAGGCAAACTTTCCCTTGTATTTCCATATATCTGTATAATATTTATCTATTTTTGTGTATGTGGTTATTCATATTTCTATATGTGTATATATGTGTATATATTTACAGACACATATAAAAGAAAGTATGTGTGTGTTTCCTACACATAATTCACATATAAATACATGGGGTTTCAATTGCTACTAGTATCTATAGATAATTCAAGTGCTTTTAAACACTCGGAGGTTGGCAGTTATGCTAGACATGGAAGGGGAAGCTGTCTTAGCGATGTAAGACAAGAGCAAGATTTCATACCTATCAAAAATGTTTCAATAGTTAATTATACCCACAGGGACATTCTAGTCTTATCATGATATTTTGCTTAATGGACTGTACTTTATAAAGTGGTTGTTTGAGCAAAAGTGCTTCTAATAACAAAACAACAGTAAGCACAGAAATTTGAGAGTAAAAAAAGTATAAACACATCATTTCATTACACTCAATGAGTAACTTCATTGAAGGACACTGTTACTTATGAATTAAAAATCATCAATTTTGTCTAAACTATATTTTCTGGAAACCAAAGTATCAACACAGATACACTTAGTGACCAAGTGTTAGTATATAATAGAAATTTGCTAACTAAATGTGGGCATAACATCTTTACACAATAATTGGTTTGCTAGAGTTTACTTTGAAAGAAATAGCAAAAAAGTGATTTGAATATTTGGTAATCTTCACTTCTAGATTGTTTTTGGTTTCCAGTCTATCAAATTAGGAATCAGACTGAAGTTGTTACTTTTCAATAGTAACTTTGACATGACGTAAGCACAAATATTAACATTTCGTTTTATTGGAAAAAATACAATTTCAATGTTTAAGATACACTTTAGCTTCTTATTAACTGCTCTTTGAAATTATATTTCCTCTTTAAGATGCTTTAAATAAGATTATTTTGCATTTATAAGAAAATTATAAAATCTGGGAATAAACTCTGGAAATTGTGAAGAGAATGTAGGGACAAGACAGTCCATCCATTTCTACGACACCATTTAGTTTCTGTAAACAAAAGTTTGGCAACTATGGTTGTGAGTACCTGAGTCACAGTAGGGGTTTGGCAATGAGCTGCATAGAAGTCTAATAAAAGAAAAGTAAAAAATTGAAAAACAAAATATAACAGGTCCAGGCTCGGCATCCATTTTAGAAATGGATGTTAAAAAAACTATACTCATGAAGTCAAGGTCGTTGACTGAGTCCCTGAAGAAAGGTAACTAAGGCACAGGCCCACGGGTGGTGCTATTGACATGACCTGCTCATCAGCTTCCCTTGACTTCTAATTCAGAAAAAGAGACTTAACTAATAGGGCTTCCTGAATGTAAGTCTAAGTCATGCCAGATGTGTGAACAGATCCTGGCTTGGCCATGTTCAGAAAAATGGTCTATCTGGAAAGATTTAGATTTTGTTTCTTAATCAAAATATTAGAGTGAAAGAAAGGATGATATACTAACTATATATGTATACAAAAGAAGAAGAAACCTGGCTTGGAACTGACTTTCCTTGAGTTCCCCATATATTTTCACATTTAGTTGCAGGATTAAAAAAAAAAAACAAAAAACATGCTTTCCTCATTTCATTCTATTCTATCCATTTTGGTCTCCATTTTCTAGCTTTGGATTTAAAACTCAATAACCCCTGCACTATTTCAGAATTTGGACACCATAACTGGTGATAGCACTAGTAACATTTATAGCCATTCCCCAGGAAAAATTTTTTCTCTCCTTCCTTCTAGTTGTTTTTAGACTAAACAATGAATAACAAGTTAGAAGAGAATAGTTCTTCTCATCATATCAATTTCTGCTTGTGTTTGTACACTGTTATGCAACCAAATGCTATTTTGGTTTTGAGCAGCAAGAGAGAGGCACTGAATTCTGGCATGCTGGGGATAAGGGGAAAGCAATACATTTTGGTTTCCTGTAAGGTAGAAAGCGATCTACCTGGCCTTACCTGTGCACAGTGTCAAGTTAAGGAAAAAAAAATATTTTTATTTGCAGAAAACTCTGGCTTCTTAATTCTGCTCACCTAGTCTTCAGTTAAAACATGATTGGTGGTCTCTTAGTAATCAACAGTACTACGATAGCCATGCCACCTATACAGATCATACTCTTGTTTTCTTTTTATTATAAAATTAATGAATGCAAAGCTTATAGGGAAAAAATCTATTTTAAGTGTTATTTTTCTTTTATATAAAATATTCTTCCATCACAAAGATGGGAATTAGGCACCAGATTATCGGTCCATTCTGCAGAATGACTGTGCTAACATCAAGGGAAGCAGCACATGGACATATGGTTAAATCGTTATCTTTTTAAATTAGTGCAAAACAGTATCTAGATAACATTTTTTTTTCTTTTCACCCTCCCCTCAGCTTATAAGAACACAGGATAGTAATTTAAGTTTATCATGACAGTGTTCTTGGCACATAATCTTAGTTATATGCTTCTAGAAAAGATAAATGAATTGAAAAATACACTTGTTTCAATATAAAGAAAATTTTTTTTAAAAACTTAATAATGACCAGTGATCAAATTAAAGTTTGAAGTAAAATGTCATAAATAACTCTTTTCAGTATATTCAATGTTTGTTTAGCAGTATGAAAGCCTTCATTTAAACGTACAGAAGTGGTCACCTTGAGTGCTACAGCTAACATTCACAAGCTGTCCCTCACCAGTTGGGCATTCTTCCCCCTTTCTTTACCCTCCTTTTGGGCCTGTTGCTTGTTACAGGCTCCCTTCATCTTGACTCCCTCTCTTCTCCATCAAAACTGCCACCACTGCAGGTAACTTGTCACCCATATCCAATCTCTCTAAGATGGGATACACCACAGCAAAACTGTGGTGGAAAAAATAAGATTTTGTGCCCTTCTCCATGTTTCAAACTTATAAGCTTCTATCATCTTTCTAGGCCCTCACGTGACTTCTTAAGATGTTATCCCTCATTTGGGGGATTAAATGCCAGTGTGGCAGACTCTGGTTCCCATGGTGGTACAGGATGAAGCTTTGTTTTACTTTATTTTTCTTTTAGTGTTAGCAGTGAAAGCCTTTAAAAAACCTCAATAGTCTGGGGATGCTTCAAGGACTGGGAAATGGAGGAAATCATTGAGACTGTGGATTTATGCTGCAGTCAGCCAGAGGAAGAGAAACACTGGCCAGAAGCAAGAGGAGGTTCAAACAGAAAATGAGGCATAAAGGACCATTATGGAGAGTTAAGGGAGGAAAGAAACAGCCCTGAGCAGGAATTTGGCTAGTTTCAAAAATGCTCTTTAACAGATGGCTTCAGTTCCTTGTTCCAAATCCACCTAAATGAGATTCCAAGGCACTCCCACCCAGTACTAGGGCCTGGGGAGCCAATTGGAGCAGCCAGCTTACTTCTCCCTCTGCACTGTTCAGAAAAAGGAGCAGGTATCTCTAAACCAACTGCAGCAGCAGAGATGGTCGTGGCATCACACTTGGAACTCTGAAAACGTTTTTCCCTAGGAATAATTTTTACAAAAATGCTTACAGTATTTAATTCAAAGTATTACATCTTGTTACTAATGATTTCTAAAAGGAAGGAAAACAGAGAGAAAGAGGTGAAAAAGAAAAGCTGGAGGAGGTGGGTGTCAATGGCTGGAGGAAGAAAGGAAGGCAGGCCATTTGGCTTAATTATCAATTTTATAGTTTAATGAATCTGATGAAATTTAATAATATTAGTCAACATATTATAATATATAAGGAATGACTCACACAAACTATAATTCATATTTTCTTTTCATGAGGGGCTATTGCAAGGATTTTTAAAATTCGTTCCACTTTTAAAGTTTCAGTTCTTACCTACAGCTAAACCTTGAGAGTTAACACTTCTATATTCATTTCAATAGCTGAACCTAGGGAAAGAGCGTCTGCATTTAACAGTGGCTGTAAAATGGTGACAAGCTCAGTCTATGATGTGTGCTCATGCCACTCCGGTTTATTTTTATTGCCTGCTGAAAATGAATGCTTTCTGATATGGAATTGACAGATAACAATGAATGAAGTGCTTGCCACACATTCTCCCACCTGAGTTCAATTATTGCTGCATAACTCTCCAAAGAAAGCTGGGTCAGGTGAGCAGTGCTTGCCTTTGCAAGAGCTTGTAGTAAGCATATTTTAGAAAGTAGAACAGCAAAGTTCTGGGGTTAGCATTGGGGGGTAAACTTTAATACATCCCTACCAACCTGCCCAACCTATCAAACTTCTAACAGTTATCTGGGTAGGCTAACACTCAGATATGACTTTCTTTGTGATCAGATGAATGGTAGACATCCTCTGGTGTTAGCAGCAGAGAATATTCTGCAGGGTGTCCTAGTTTTTGCATCAAGATGGAGAGTAACTAAATTCCCACCAAAGGAGACCAGTGATTTTTCATTTGAAAGAGGTACCAAACATACATTACATTTCCAGATTTTTTTTTCAAAATCACTTTACTACAGAGGCTTAAAAAAAAAAACACTCAAAAACTTCTGAATTTATTTATGCTTAGGATCTTAGACCAATGCAAAACACATTAATTTCTTTAACAAAAAGCAAAAGTATACTGTGATGAAATTCAGAGGAACTTGCATAAAAATATGACTAAACTATATTATAAAAATAAGTCCTAAATTTAGTGCTTAACAAATTAAATTTACATGTATTGTATAGAAAATAAAACTGTTTATATAGAATGACTGACCTGTCAATTATACATTCTTGTATCTAAGGAAAAATAAAATTTTATTTCAAAATAAGAAGTATTTCATATAATCATCTTCAATTTAATAAGACTTTTGCATATGTAACAAATAACTTGAAATGAAAAATGCTCTGAACCTTACAAGATTTTTCAGTTCTTCAGAGCTTTTAGTTTCTTATATTTAGTATGCAAAACTAACCGAAGATATTTTCATGTTTCATAGTTTATGACTAATTTTTAAGTTTTGTGGAAGTCACTGAAAAGCATTTTAAATGAAATAGGCCTTTTGTTGTTCTTGTAAAATAAATTAGAGCAAGCTAAAAATTTCCAAGAATTCTCAGGTTTGACTAAAGTACTACTTATTAAAAATATTTAGTAATTTTTTACATCATAGGTCATTTATATAGGAGGAAGATTGTCCTGACGAATTCTTCTGGTTCCAAGACTGAAATCACTTAGTGCAACAGCACCTGAGGTTGACCCAAAATAAATTACTGTTTTCAGGTGAAAATATAAACTATTTTACACAGTGAAATATGTTTATAAGTTGATAGTTTTTCAAGAAATTTCTGTTCTCTACTTTCTAAAAATAATGTGGCAATATCAAGATGTATTCTAACTTTGTTGTATTCTTAGAATTAGTCCATGGAAAGAAGAAAACAATCAGAGTGAATGTAAGTTTTGTAAAATGTGATTGTTATGAAGACCTCAAGTAACTTTTTCAACATATTCAAGAGAGATGAGAATAAAATATAATGTAACAATACTTAGGTAGTCTTAACATTTTCAATGTGTTCTCATAAATATTATCACATTTAATCTTTGCATTATCTCATTAGATAATTCAGTGAGGTCAAGTTGCCCAAATAGATTATAGAAGATTCTCTGTGGGTTTACAAAATATGTTTCAAGGCTCCTAACCTGGGTTTCCATGGATTTCCAAAACTTCAAAAAAAAAAAAAAAAAAATGAACGTGATGGATTTGAATTCTATATAGTAGTGCTGGAGTGTCAACTAAGTTGGATTATGTTCCTGGACCTATTACCGAAATATGTTATTGTCACTATTTGAAAAGCAACAGAATAAATGAGTAAGAAGACTGTAAGGAGTAGAAATGATTTCATTGATCCAGTTGCAAGAATGCAGAAAAGATTGAAGGAAAATTTTTTTTAATTTGCATATATTTGTTGATTCTATAAGGTCAAAAAAATTTTCTTTACTGAAAAAAGTCAACAGCCTTCTGATTTATATTACTAGAAAGAATTATTTCCACAGAAAAAATCAGATCTAGAAAAGTTTTATTGGACTTTAACAGTAAATATGAGACCCATGTTTATAAATGTGTTTACCCATGAGCATTCTAACAACTAAAAATAAAAGAGACAATTATTCCATAAATTCCCAGCTACTTTTTAAAATTTAAGGAAATTGTTTATTTCATTCACAGCCCATAAAATTTTTCTTCCTTTTAAAATATCTGTAAGAGAAGACTCTTCCATTACCAACCAAATATTTGTGTAAGGCAATATATTAAAAATTTGCCACATAAAGTATATTCATACTTTCATTTTTGTTTATAAAATGCAAATCTGGAAAAAATGCTACTTTTATTCTCTTTACCAACTTGTTGAACAATAAATCTCTTGGGACTGGAGCAGTTAGCTCAGATCTTTTAAAAGTTGAATCAATAGGGAAGTGAGGGAAAAATAATCTTACTATATTGTCCAGTTTTCTTTTTAAAACAAAGTGTTTCATATTATGAACTAAGAAGAAAATAATCTGTTCATAGGTGCAACCATTTCTGTATCTTTGAAGATGTCATTGGTGTATATAGTCGTTTGAGCTAATATCAGCTAATGACTAGGACTGACCCATGTGAATACCCACCCATGTAGAGGAGGGAGACTTAGGCTTGAGTAATCTATCCTTTGTCTGTTGATTTACTGACCCATAAAATCAAATCACCACAAATACAAGGTTTCAAGGTAGCCTTATAATTCCTTATCTAATGTTTTCCTAAAATTGTCAGGCACTGTTTAATAAAACATGCATAAATATAAAGAGAGTTTTGTTTTTATGATCTTATAAAGCATCTTGAAGTGTTAATTCCATCATTCAAGCAGTTCATTCTATTTTCTTTAAATGGCATAATAGGAAGATTATATACCTAATTATTTCTTGACATTTTGTACACTGCTTTCTATGATTACCAGAAAATTTGCATTCTTTGGACACAAACAACTTCCAAACTAAAAAAAAAAATGTAATTTCCAAAATAATCTCATCAAGTTATGAATCATAATGTTTCTTTCAAATGTTTGGTAATACAATGATACCATAACTACTTCAATTCACAGACTCCTTCCTAATTTCCAATCCTCCCCCGCAAACAAAACAAAACAAAACAAAGCCTCCAAAACAACAACCAAAACAAAAAAATCCTCTTGCCTAAACATGAACACAACTATTTGTGCCATCTCTCTGACACAAACCTGTACATATATACACCCACAGGTACCAACTTTCAAACTTTGCTTTTTTCTCAATACAAATAGTTTTCTTCTACAAAAGTTAGCATGAGTAGACTAAGAAAGCTATAATATCCACTTTGATAATATTATCAATAATACAACTACTATTTTATCTCACTGAAACTATATTAGTCTACTAATGATAGGCATTAAATAAATTACATAAACTTGTCTCTTATTTATTTAAAATGGAATGTAGTTTAGATTAGAAGTAGTTATTGCATTTGTGCTGTGTGGGGAACTGTTTAACTGTTCCATTTTAATTTGTAAATAAGAATAATTGGCAAAGAACCCTAGTAAAAATTTAACTGTATTTATTTTAACATGCCTTTGACTCATTCAAACTCTAGAATATTATTACTGCCTTCAACATAAATCCTTTTCCTTAAACATCACAAATAATGAAAAAATGTTCAATATGTTTTCATTTTTAAGTAGATTCAGTCTAGAAATATAAAACATTCCTATTCATAATCCCTTTCCACCTTCTCCCAGTGTTCCTCATTAGGTCATCCAATATTACCGTTTTCAGGTTCAGCTTGTGACAATATTTTAAAAATAATAGTTTAATAGCAGCAGTGGTTTTTTTGTTTGTTTGTTTTTGGTTTTTTTGGTACTGAAGATTGAACTCAGGGGCACTCGACCACTGAGCCACATTCCCAGCCCTGTTATGTGTGTTTTTTTTTTTTTTTTTTTTTTTTTAAATGTAGAGACAGGGTCTCACTGAGTTGCTTAGCACCTTGCCATTACTGAGGCTGGCTTTGAACTCACACTTTTGTCTCAGCCTCCCTAAGTGCTGGGATTACGGGCTTGCACCACCGCACCCAGCTACAGCAGTGATTTTAAAATTAGTAAAGAGTACTCTCCATTCCACTATCTTTTACAACAATTCTCTTGCAGAGTAAGTCAAGGGCTTCCCTTTCTATCAGATAGGCCTCATTTTGAGTATTACACCAACCGATGATAAACCAAGTAGCATGTGAAGGAATCAATGTTTCTGTAGAACTGAAACACAGCAGAGACATGGAAGAATAAAAGGTTAAAGGGAGAAGCTCAAAACTTTAATGAACTTGATAAAGTCTGAAAGCTTACAATGGGGCTATTCCATGGAAACAAATGTATCAAATAAAAACTGTGAAGAAGAAGAATAGAGAAATAACCTAGGATATGAAAATATTAATTGTGGGATGGCAGAGGAATAAAAAGTGGACATTCCCTTATAAGATGGAATGATGGATTAAAGTTTCACATGAAGAACAAACAAGATATACAGCAAAAATTTTAAGTAGACCCTATCCACTCTATGTTTGTGATTTAAAGAATAATCCTAGAATTAAATGCTCTTTCCTGGTTACAGAAAACTGCCCCTTTTCATAAGTTAGTGACATCAAATCTCCATTGTTATATGGTAACAGAAATGAGACATTATCAGAATGTGTACGAAAATACCTACAGAATAACATTTAATCCAGATGTCCCAAGCTGTTGTGTGATAAATAAACTAAGGATTAAGAAACACAGATGATCTCCCAAGGATACTGAGGTCATCTGATATGTAGCCCAGCATCTGGTGTTAAAATGGCTGGAAAGAGATTCATACAACATAATCACATATTTATCTTTGTTCCACAGGAAAAAATGTAGGTGGGAAAACCAAAGTCAGCATATTAACTCGGTACTATTTTATATCTTAAACTTTTGGGGAAAGCTCATCTGTATATAAAATAATATTACACACAACTTCATAAATTTCTAATATTATTATAGTATATGGATTGGCTGATAGTGCTAATAAACAGCTCACGGCATTACCCAGTTAGGCAATGAGTATCTCATAGTTGTATGAAGTAAATTATATTCAAAATGTGTTCAACCTGTGGAGAAAACACATAGAAAAATAATTTTTAATTTAAAAGTCGCTATTTTTTAAAATACTGCAAAAAAACACTTCATTTTTTTTAATTAACATTCTTCTCTTAGAGCAGTATGAAAACTATTCTGGCCTCAGTCTGACTGAAATAATAAATTTTATCATTTTAAGTGGGCTTAGTAAAATAAAATAAATTGAAGTTTGTGAATATATATGAAAATATTGGTATAGTGAGAAGAGAAAAAATTGAATGAATTATGAGGGTCAAAAAATACAAATCTTAAACTAAAAATTCTTGCAGATCTTATGCAAGATCCTATTAAACACTATTTTAATACTTTATCACACTATCTTTGAAGAGGAACTTGAAGGTGGCAAGGAGCCTGGACTTATATTTCCAGAGTGTCCACCACATCAGTTAGAAGAATCTGAGTACATTTTATAAACATGAAAATTTTTCCCGTTTGCTAAATGTTTAACTTGCTTCATACAGTCACTTCCACTTACTACAAAGAATGTACAGCCACTTGCTCAATAATAGCTAATTACAAGGCATTTTATGTACAGAAAATACCTGTTTAATGGTGTTAGCCATGATATTATTGTAATCCAATTTTGCTTATACAATTTGCAGGCTGCTTAGGAGCATGTACCTTGGCTATCCCTCTTTGGTTCAGCTTCTAATATGCTGTATGTATGTAGGAGCTGCCCAGCTCCATACATAAAAACACTCAAAAACATGTGTTTTTATGAGTGATTAATTTCCTATCTCAATTTTTTTGTTTGGCTTCTATGAAACCAGCAGTGAAATGGAAAGGAGAACATTTCATAGATGGGATTTCCTTGCCACAATGAATCTTGTTAAGTCATATTCTTGGGTCAAAAATAAGGAAATTTCACTACCAGACACATAATTTTGGGCAAACACAATTTTACCACATGGAAAACAGTAAATATGGGGGACTAAATAGAGAATGATTGACTAACTGGTAAAATCAGGTCTTCTGATTCTAAATTCTAACACTCTTTCCTCTTTATTTTGTACATTTAGCAAATTTCTAATTAGGCACGTGTACCCTAAAGTCTTATGGGTGTATTTGCAGGAAGAAAATTATTATGAATTTTTAAAAAATTGAAATTAAGGTAACTCCATTAAATAATGACTTATCATGAAGCTTCTTTTGAAAATAATTTTCTTTGAAATATCAGCAAAGCTTCCTGAAAGTAATTCTTTCATTTCATGATACATTTAGTAAAAGATCAACAAAAATAATTATTTTTAGCAAATGAAATTATTTTAATGAAATTAGATTCAAAATGATTTTGCATAATTTCCATCTTTTATAATTTATTCATTATAATGAGATGTGTTTTGGATGAAATGCAAATCTTTATCACAATTAGGTTAGTGACATTTTATAATGATCTCAATAGTTTTACTTTTCCTACCAATTTGCTTTTATAAGCCTCAAAAAATCTGAAAGTTATTTAAAATGGCATGCTTTTGCATTTTGATCTACATCGTTAATTGGTTTTATTTATATTGGTCACCATGGTACTTGATATGTCGAGAGTAAACTTAAATGTCCCATCTCACTAAAACAATTCAAAACAAGCATATCAATTATGCACAAGGAAAATATATAAAGTTTTCTTCAATCATTTTTAAATACTTCTTTTGGGGATGCTAATCTGGTAAATATGACAAACACCTTCTGGTTCCAGTAGGGTTATATATTAATTAGAATTACTCATTTCATAGTTATTTTGGACACATAGAAACAATTGAATCATCCACTATATAGAACTATATAGCTCTCAGTTACATTTTTAGTGACTTCCTTATTAAGGCATTACTAAACGCATCCTGGCTTTGAATACATACTGATGAAATGGGGTTATTTCCTATTTATTGTTTAATTCTACTTTTTCTATTCTATTCTGACTGCATTTATCTTTTTACAATCAATAAACTTAAAGTGCAATGATATTTAGAAAGTCAGAGTTTTAGATTTTGAAACTGAAGTGAAAATTATAATGTCTAACTGATACAAAATAAAAGGCCTAAATGCATGTAACACAATATAAATTTGGTTAAGGGATTTCTGGGTCACAACTGTGAAAATAACTCCAAAAAGAATAGTAATTTAAAAGAACCCAATTATTTAGAGAGCAGACCAGACAATAAACCAGATTAAAGGTACATATTCCTTAACTAAGATTAGTAATCCAAGCTTGGTTAAAATATTTGTTTTTTCTTCACATACATTTTAGATGAAAAACAGGAACTTTTTCTTGTTAGTAGACTGAAAAGTAAAGGAAAAAGTAATCAGAAACAACCCATTCACCCCAAAGAACTTCTGAAACCATATGTAATGGGATTTGCAAGTTCAAAAAACTAACAAATTAAAATTTTGCATATCTCAAATAGAGACAGTTTATATATAATCTAATTTTACAAATGCAAAAACAATGGCCCAGAGTGATTAAGCTAATACATGAGAGCTGCTAGCAATCAAACTTTGTAAGAACAATATGTTTCTTTCAAGACCAGTGCTATCCAGTAGAATTTTCTGTCATGATGGAAATGTTCCCTCAAATCAATAACCCAATTATGACCCTAAACCAAGCCTAACCTCTCATCATAACTATATGCATCTAGAATTTTATCCTAGGAAATATTCCAAAGGCCCCATAAAGATCTGAATTAGAAGGAATCATCCCAGTAAGAATTTCTGTTTCTGAGCGAGCTTTGGTAAAATAAAAGGCTCGTGACCTACCCCTGCTCAGTCTTCCACACAAATGACAAATGTAACGTGAAATAACTCTCGGAAAATAATACATGCTGCAGAGGCACTCAGAACATATTCATAAAGAGGAAAGAATTTCCTAGAGGTAAGTTTTCTAATTCTTCCACACAACTCCTTAGGACAGTTCCTTTGTGGAATGCTTTGGCATCTGATTTCTGACAAATGCTGGAATGGCCCAGAGAGAAGAAATGAAGAGCCACCTCTGCATCTATGATAAAATCAAAATTGGCTTCAGCATTCAAAATGTGCAGGGTTTAGTTGTTTTTGTTTAGACAGAATTAAAAAAGAACTTGAAGATCTTATTTCAGAATTGATTTTTCACTTGGCTAAAACAGTAAACAGAATAATCTGGTATGATACAACCAAGAATGTGTATTTAGCCTGCCAGTTGTTAAGCACAACTAAAAGCATATTTAGGGCAAAAAAGAAACCCAAGAAGAGCCAATCCATTTTAGGCACTGGTTACAGAAATTATGAAGAATGAGTTATAATTCTCCTATGCAAGAAAATCAAAGCTATGCCTAGAGATTCAAGTCCCAACTGAACTCCTGCACAAGCTACATTCTAATGTGACAATAGGCAGGTTATTTCACTCTGTGAAACTCAGAGTGCCTATCTCTAAAGTAGTCAAAATGAAACCTACTTCCTAGGATTATTGTAAATTAGTACAAATCATAATAATCATGGATAACAGACACTGAATTATTTCACTACTTCTGTGAACTCATTTTCTATGAGCAAATAAGGGAAAATATTTAAGTGAAAATGAATTTTAATTTTGACATATTTAAAATTTTTCTTATCCTATATAGTACTTCTATCTGGCAAAAATAAATTGTATACTGAGTAACAGCAAGCATTTGAATGCCAACTGATTTCCAAAATGGTTCAGTATAATTAGGAAATTCATGAGTCAAATTCCTGTTTATGCCTATACTGTAAAGGCTAATCATTTGTTTGTTTTCTATAAGAAGGACTTGATTAAAGCCTCTAGCAGCAATGATTAGATAACCCTTGCCTGAAGGATGGAGACTCAGCAAATACTGTGATGCTCAAGCCCTTAATTAATGCATAGGGATGTGTATAAATTAACACAAGTGCCACTTACACTCACAGCCTTCATTTTAAGAGAATTACATCAGTGTTTTCTGTTGCCCTTTACATATTATATATACAGTACAATGTAAACAGCATTCTAACACATATAATAGTCTCTAGTGCAGACCATGATCTAGATGAGGATTTGGAAAGTTTTCTAGAAAGCACCAGGTATTAAAAATTTTAATGTTTACAGGCCATATCATCTCTGTTTGTGACTATTCAACTCAGTTATTGTAGTATGAAAACAATCACAAACAATACATGAACAAATGTTCATGGTTTTGTCCAATAAAACTTTATTTAAAAAGTTATAAGCAGTGGGCCAGATTTGGCCTACAGGTTGAAGTCTGCCTAACCCTCAGTCATTGTTTACTGATCCCTGACCTAGATCCTAATTCTTAGGTGTGCAATGAACAGTTTTATCTTAGAAAACCAAGATTAATAGATCAGAAATGGGCAATGGAATGCAAACTTGATGTGAATACTCTACAAGTTTATGAGCCTCCCCAAAATTACTCTGCTTTCTCACACATTAATTAGAAGAATCATGAGAGATGGACTTTTCCACATGAATTTGTGTAAGAATCAAGTGGCTCAAAAGTTATAAAGCAACTGGGTGCAGTGGCCCAAGCCTGTAATCCCAGCACTTAGGAAGGCTGAGACAGGAGAATCGTGAGTTCAAAGCCAGTCTCAGCAAGGATGAGGCGCTAAGCAACTCGGTGAGACCCTGTCTCTACATAAAACACAAAATAGGGCTGGAGATGTGGCTCAGTGTTCGAGTACCCCTGAGTTCAATCTCCAGTACAAAATAAAAAGTTAAAGCATTTGGGAAGAAAAAAGGTATATATGTACTTATGAAGTATTATTATTTTTGTTATAATAATAATACTATTATTAAATTGCTGTTGTCTTCACCTGTATGTTTTAAAACTTCTGCAAGTCACATCTACTTTGACATAACCTCAGAGGCCACAAACTGTATGAAAATTACTCTGATCTGATGTAGTAATTCTAGAGTTTGGAAAAATCACTTAAACTTGGGAACCCATGAGGCTGCCATCTTAAGGAAGCATTTCATAAAGTCAGTCCCAAGGCACATTAATCATGAGAGATGTTTGTCAAGGAGTCCTTGACCACAGGTTTGGACACTGCATAGGACACTAGAAACATAACTTCACACTGTGAGCATTGGTACTGAAGAGATGTTTGTTAAGGAGTTCTTGATAAGTAAGTTTTGAACACTTATACCCCTCTTTTAGTGATTCACAGTGCACAGGTACAAACTGAAGGTGCCAAGACCACTTGCAGTAAATAAACCATATACTTCTGCACATCCCAGTAATTCTCAAATTTACCTCTAGAGAGATTCAGTATTGTGTGCATAAGGCCCATTAGGACAGGTTCACGGAACACACATCAGAAAAAGCTGTCATACAGATTATTACGAACTATCATACTTCTTCAGTCTGGATGTGGGGAAGCAGCTCCACTAAACTCATATTTAACAGTGTATATATGAGCAGAGACATTCATTTAGCTGTTAATTTATACTCTACCTGTGTCCCATTATGTTGGAATTTTTGCTTACAAATAATTATATGGAAACCCAATTATATGGAAACCAAACCCTGTAAAATGGTTTAAGCAGTTTGAAAACTATACTGATTCAATCAATATAATTTTAGAAGGGAGGTGTAAAATATATTCCAAACATTGAATAGTATGATGTGAACTATGAAAAATGACAAGAAGCATATCCACTACAGATACTATCAAGTGGTCGAGACTTAAATAACTTTGTGCTGAAGGCACAGAAATCCATTAAAATTCAAATAATTCTTACTTTTGCTGAATATTGCTTAAACTGTCCAGTGAGAAAAAAAAGACTGAGAGAGAACTGCGTAGTTCATCACTTTCCTATACATATGGCCTCCTCCTGTTGGGGTTTTCACATACTTTTTAATCAAAATAGGCAGTCCTGGTCTCCTGACCAACCAGGCAGTGATTATTAGAGTTACAATGTATCTTTAAATTTCCACTTCAGTGCTTTCATTTGCAACTAGAAATTTCTCCTACAACAAAAACAAATATTTTTGTCTAACAGTGAGTTTGAATACCAGAAGTTGAGTATGTAAATACTGACTTTTAGAACTAATCACATCAACCAACCAAATCAACTTTATCTAGAGAAAAGAAACAAGACATCCTTTACTAATGTCTAGTAGTCTGACATGATCTCTGACATAGTGGCAGTCAATAAATTTTGGGTGAATAAACAAACAAATAAATCAATCAAAAACTTGTCAGCTCTTCTAGTTTGAATATACAAATTCTATTTTTTAAATAACTTGTATGAACTAATTTAAAATATAATCTTAACATGAATATCCAGTAATTCAAAATAACTAGAACAAATGATAATTTCGTATTATAATTACTCATTTCAACATCATAACCGCTCTCTGCTTATACCCAGTAATGGAGGATTAAAACATTTTAAGCTAGGAAAGATACTACAAAGACTTCGTGATACACAGATACTAGGCAGAAAACTTTTAACTACAGTGTTTATATTATATTGTGGAGTCTATTTTGGTACTCTGAATTATTAAAAGTCATCAATACAAACCTAACATCATAAAATCCTCTTGTGGAGAAAGAACAATCCTCCATCAAATGCTAAGGAAAAAGTACATATCCAAATAGAACCACTGATAGAAATCTATGAAGACCATCCCCAGTTCTAGTGAAATATTCATGTATAATAATTACTTTTAAAATGTTTCTCACATTAGTTCAAAAAGTAAATTAAAAAAAAACTTGTATTCTCATCACTCTGAGTATCATTTTGACAAGTTTGTACAATCTACAATGTACTGATTTCATTTATTCAGATATGGTTCCTAACATATGCCTTTGTGATTTATTCAGATATTGTTCCTACCATATGCCTTTGTGATTTATGAAACATTCACTTATCCCAAAATGTTTAAAAATCCTTTCCATGTAATTCTGGTAAATTATTCATTTTATTTTAAAATGTATTAATATTTCATAAAACACTTTCCAAAACATGCTTATAACACATATGGTGCAGATTTATAAAAGCCACTTGTCTCAAAACATACTATAACAATTTCCTTAAATGGGGCTGGGATTGTAGCTCAGCGGTAGAGTGCTTGCCTCTCATGCGTGAGGCCCTGGGTTCGATCCTCAGCACCACATACAAAGCAATAAAATAAAGACATTGTGTCCATCAACAACTAAAAAAATATTTAAAAAAAAAGATTTCCTTAAATGTTTCATTTTTCCTTAATGCATATGCTTCTTAACCTTTTAGTACTGATAACTATTTTATCATTATATGGCTATTATCTATCATGAAAGGATTAACAAATCTTCCATGGCAATTTAAAGAGATCTAAAACTTTATAAAACTAAATCAGATGTTATTTATAAGTATTTATTTGCACTAATTACAGCTAACTTTTAACTATCCTTTGTAAGCAAAATAGCAATATAACAAATTAAATAATTAAAAAACTTTGCTTAAGTTATACAGGGAAAACAATTTATAATTTAAACTATTTAAAATATAATACTTTTTTTAATTGTTGGAATAAAACCTAACAAATGTGTAAGAAGTCCATATAATTGTTTTTAATATAACATCAAGAAATTCAACAACATAAATCAAAATTACAAATATTAATGGACAGATTAATATTTGCAGATGTGTTTGCTCCTTTGCAGTTCAGTGATGACTGGATTTAATGGAATCCATCTCGCTGCTTTAGAACTCTGGGAATTGAGAAAGAACCTGGTATACAATGCCTATTTAATTTAGAGTAGGCTTTTAAGGTGATAATAAATAAGAATTAGTAGCTCTTTTTGAACCTCAAAGCAACCACACATTAGACAATCTCTCTTTCAGGCAGTTACTAGTTGAGCTCAGTTACTTTGGGTGTATCCTTCATAGTTAGGATGCCAAACGGCATTGTTGATGATTTTTGCTCTAATTTTATAAGAACCAGTAGAGAATGTACAATTAGGGATTATAAAAAAGACACACTTCCCCCACTGGAGAGTTCCCAAAACACTGACAATCTCTTGAGCAGGCACTTCCATGAATTCAGCACGATGTGTCCAACCCATTATAGAACCACGATTGAAAAGTGCCAAGAAGTCATACTACAGAAGCTGAAACAAGCAAGCAGAGGGGGGAAATGCTAGATGTATTCTATATATCCAAAGGAATATATCTACTTAATTAGTCCAGAACTTATAAAAAGCAGATTTGCATTCAGGACTGTGCTGGAAGGAGTTGAGTGAGAGCAAACTGAAAACATGTAACTATTATCACTGTATTATCCAGTTCATTTAAGTTATAAATAAATACATTTTAGTACATGTTCCTATTTCCAAAATAACACTTGGGACTTAAATGAAAACAGAAAAAAATAAATCACTATATCCAGGCACAGAGTCCTGCACTGAAGTAAAGATTCAGTTAAACAAATAGGATAAAAGTGTGTTTGGTTTCAAATGTGTCTAATTCAGTCACTTACCTTTCATATCAGTTCTGGTGTTTCCAAGAAGCAGAAAATGACATCAAGAAACAGATTGGGCTGCATAGCTTACACACTCATACTGAAACACACCCTTCAAAACATCATTATTAACATCATTAATGAAATCATACTGAGGAATATAAAGTACAGAGGAGGCCACAGTTTACTTGAAAATCCCACTTTCTCTCCAGATTGATTAAATCATCCTCACTCTCCCTTCTTCCTAGTGCAATCCAGACATCCTGCAATGTTTCCTCCTGGAAACAGATTTCTGAACAGGGTGCACGGTATGGGTCCCTTCCTACACGGGTCTTCATTCTCTTAAGAGCGTCTCACTGTTTCTACAAGGAAACAATCTACTGATATCTTGGAAAAAGTGGGAGCTCAAAATAACAACTTCCCTCAAGAGCTTTTAATCGCACAGCCAGCACTTGCTATGCACTAATGTTTGCTAACCTTGCATTTCACAAGTCAGATATTCCCAGAGACAAGTGGCTCCAGTTCCACAAATGGCTTTTCCTGATATTGTTTATGTATGTCTTACCTCTTTTTTCTCAGAGTACATACGTACAAGGGAGATTTTTGAGAAAACTACAATTCAACTGGAGTTTGAACGATCCTCTGGGTATCTTGTTAACTTCCACAAATATGAAGGCAGGGAAGATTACTTAAAATGAAGATGTGCATACACATGCTAGTTACTTAAAAGATAAACAGAATAACAATACTGGAACCATCTCCTAGCCTAAAGTTTAGAGCAATATACAAATGCCCCAAACATTTTTTTTTTTTGACTTCTTATTTCTTTTCCTCAAAGTGGTAAGAGAATGTGTCTATAAAACATTTTTCTTTTCTGGAGTCTACAAATCTAAACCTGTATCAGGGAATTAGCTTCATAAATGTTTCAAACAAAAAAGCTATACAGAAGGAAAAATTTTAGACTGCAACACAAAATTAAAAGATAAAATTTATAAGCATGTCAAATTATATACCTTGTTCTCATCAGTTTCTCAGAACATTCACTTGACAGCACAGTCTGGCTTTCCTTACAGAAATATACTCAGTGAATTTGAGTTAATCTCCTGAATTTTTCCTCTTAAAAAGGAAAAGAAAGCAGAGTCTGAAAAGCAAATACCAACACTTAATTGAAGACCTTGTGTGTGTGTGTTTGTGTGTGCACGCATTTGTACATGTGTGAGTACTGATATTTTGGAACAGATAATGATTTCTTATGGGGGCTGTTGTGTGCATTTTAGGATACCCTGGCTTACAGCCACTAAAATCCTGTAATACCCTGTCCACAAAGTACTCTACAATTTTAAACTGAGAGGTAATGACTTTTGGTAACAATAAGCACTGCCATCAGATGTGCACCTGTTATAGGCTAGAATCAGTGAACAACTTTAGATAGAAGATATATCTTTAAATAACTACAGACACAAAAACTTTAATTCTAATTACCATTCCCATTTCACAGAAGACAGAGATTTTAAATAATCTAAGAGTTCTGGTTAGTGAAGTTATATAAAAGCTACTTGGAAACACAACTAACATAACAAAATACTTCCTTTATAGAGAAATGACAGAGGCCTGACATTTAATCAGGGTTTTAGCTTGAACCTCAGTCAAAAAACATGAGGTTGCTATATGTCAGTAATAACTAATTTATTACATTATATTAAATTGCTCAGTGACAGCAGTTTGAGACAAAGCGTTTAAGTTCAAAGCTCATGATATTTCCTGGTAGATGTGTTTTGAGGACAATATGAAGGCTGAGGAAGGAAGGGATGAAAAGAGACTGACTGAAGGCAACCAATGTTATTGGTAGTGAGCTGAAATATGAGAGAAGTAATCTGTACCTCAAATGAAGACAGGAGAGTAATTAATTTTGTTTAGCGCCTGATTTACTTACAACAATGGTTCTCAAAGGGGCAGGGATAGTACCATCTCAGATGCCCAAATTTTGTCAATTTGTGCTCAGTTTGCATCTTCATGGGTTCCACAAGGATGGGGAGAGGCTATGTTGACATATGGTGGGTGGGAGTCAGGGGTTGCAGATGTGATGCAATGCCAAAGAGAGTCCAGTATGCTCAATGTAGCTTTCAAATGTCCCAATGCATACCCATCTAGATGAATAATTTGTTTACATTTATATAAGCCTAAAATCTAACTTGAAGTAAATGAACACTAAGTACTTTTTGCACATTTTTATGATTCATGAATGTTTTTCAGAATGCAACCACTGTGTAAACCTAGGGAAGTTCAAAGCTGACATGGTTTAGAAATCTACTAGGAGTTTTTCGCCATTTCAAATAAAAAGTCACCATCTCCCACAATATAAGTCAAATATATAACCCACCTCTATCAGTGTGCAAATGTGACTTCATATTCACAATGCTTCTACATTTAGGCACAAACAGCTGACTACCTCTTTCCCATATGCCTGAACAGTCGCATACTGTGATGTAAAGAATTTAGTAAAAATAGCTCTCCTTATATTTCTTCTACTATGGAATGATGCTGATTTTAAAGTTACTTTGTATAAACCCTACTATATTTCTTATCTATATTTTCATAACTACAAATGGAATTTTTAGGATAGTCATATGGGTCCTTTATAAATATATTTTAATATATTTAACCTGCTGGGAAAAATTGTATTTTTTTCTCACGACAACAAATGACAAACAATTAATTAACAAATGACAAAATTAATTAATCCAGGGTATATAGCATTGGGCCAGATGAAGGAATCCAACAATGCAAAACTCCTTAATATGAGCAGTTTTAGTCATTAGAAACCAGAAGAAAGAATGCTTTTGTCTATTATGCCCACCTCTTTCTCCAGGTTTTTAATTAAGTATCTGTTACATGCTAGACGCATTATAGGTGTTGGTGATGCAGAAGTAAACAAGTCAGAATTAGGTTTTCATGGATTTCTCGTTTTAAAAGTGAGAGTTGGAGAACAAATTTAAAATAAACTATAAAAGTAAAGTCTGAGATAGGTGCAGAAGCATTTCAAAGTGTCCATTGTGCGATAATAGACCAGCATCCAGTTTGGTCCCAAATATCTTCTTCAGTGTTGATCCTGCTTTTTCTACTCTGAATTGCATTTCGCCTTTCCTCATCTAGACCTGATCACAATAAGCTTCAACTTCATCTCCCATTTAACATATTCTACCATCTTAATTATTTTTACAGGGAAAGTTGACTCTGCAGTGAGACACTCAGCCGCCAGTGGAGAACCACGCCTCACGTCTCTTTGTGCTCCATTGTGTGCCCAGCAGAGCGTGGAACACAGGAGGTGATCCTTAATTACCAGTGTCCATAGAGGAGAAAACAGAACTGTCACCCTGGCAGGAAAAGGGCAGGTACATGGGAGATCTAAAAAACAGACTCTGACTTTCCCTGAATAATTCATTTCCACTTCCTGATGGAATGTAGAGTAGGGTACACACAGGCCTATTATGAACATCAGATCCACTGAACAGAGTTCAAATGCTGACTCAGCCACTTAGTATTGTAATTTTAGGCAAATCCTCAATGTTTGAGTCTTAGTCTCCCAACAGAGAGTGATGAAACCCTACGAGGTTCTTACAACATAATGTTCCAGAAGCACTTGGCAAATCCTCTGGAGTACAGTCCTATGTCAAAGCAAATCTCATTTCCAGTTCTCTGGTTTAGGAGTTGTGCTTTCATAACCAGAAGCAAGGGGTCTAAGGTTTTTTGTTTTTGTTTTTGTACTGGGAATTAAACTCAGGGGTACTAGACCACTGAGCCACATCTCCAGCCCTATTTTGTGTTTTATGTAGAGACAGGGTCTCACTGAGTTGCTTAGCGCCTCGTCGTTGCTGAGGCTGGCTTTGAACTTGTGATTCTCTTGCCTCAGCCTCCCAAAGTGCTGGGATTACAGGCGTGCACCACCGCACCTGGCTGGGATCTAAGTTTTTTAAATGTGCTTGGATTATATCTATGATATCATATGTCATGTGGACTATCTAAAACTTGAAAAAGAAACAAACAACAACAACAAAAAGCTACAATAAAAAAACATGAGTCTCACAATAGGCCTGTACTCAACTGACAAATTTGAGTCATACCTATTGTCATTACATTTTATGCTGTGTTTTGGCCCAAAAGAAGTCCTCTGGGAACAAAAATGTAAAGATTAACTCATTATGAAAATATTTAATTGCCAGATCAGTGTTCTCTAAGCATTCAGCGTAGGAACTTCTTAGCCTATATTACCTTACATATATGCAACAAATGCCTTTTTAAATGATACTCAGAGCCCTAAAGTATTTGTTGTAATGAAATTTATAACTTCTTCCTTTTCCTGAGGAGAAATACAAACCATCTGTAGAAATCACATGTGTCCAAATCCCACTCTTTATTCTCATTATATCACATTTACACTGGGATGTTTTGTTTATATAAATGAAAGTCAAAAGTTACAGTAAAACTACTGTTTAATTCCAACTTGAATAGGATTATTTCAAAGTTACCTGTTTAGTTCTTTTGACCTAGTTGATTCTCTTGCCATCCCATGGTCCTCCACCTTGTGGAGACATCCCCAAGCTTACTACTTATTGCTTTTGACACTGGGTTTGCTGCAGAGCTTGCACTAATGTGAATGCTGCCCACACAGAGTCTGACCCAGGGCTGGTGCAGCAGCTTATGGAGCATAACAGGAACATGCAAGAGTTAGGGTACAGAGAGAGTCAATGGTGTAGAGTAAGTAGTTGGAAAAATTCCAGCAGCACTGGTAAAGAAACCTGCAGTGGTGGGCAGGTGATCAAAGGGAAACAGTTGTACACAGTGGGCAGAACTTCCAGAGAGTAGGCAGAAAATCATGAGCAATAACTGTGGGCTAAGTGATTTTGGTCACAAGGTCTAGATCCAAAGCTTAATTTCAGTTCTTCATAAACCTTGAATCGAGGTAGAGATGGAGTTTCTATATGTTGAGCACTAGGTAGGAGCTTATTCCCAGAGAAAGGCGCTTAGTGACTAAAACCAGGATTCACTGTCAGAACAGGAATATCAAAATAAAGAACTTGATGGTGCCACCTGACTGAGTCAGGATGCAGCATAGCCCCAGGACCTGGAGGGTCTGATGGACAATAGTTTCAGAGACAAACAGACTTAGCTGTGAAGACTGACTAAACTGGCAGTTACGTGGGATGCACCGGTAGGGATGGGACCAGCAGCATGGATGCATTGATTTTATTCTCATTCTACACACACATCCACACATGTTGACAAAGTAAGGAAAGCAGCATTTTAATCCAGAGCTGGCCTGGGTCACTACTCATATGATAAAAATATACATATATCAAGTGAGGGCTGCACGTAATTATACACCAGAGATGCTGTGAACAGGAAGAAAATCATAGTTCATAAAACTCTTAGTAAATACAAACTGAGAGAGGCAAGGCTTGGACCTGTCTGCCACTATCAGTGTGTAGTCACAGCTCTTCAATGGAGTTCAAAGAGTAATTATAGAGAAGTGTGTTAAGCTCCGTAAGTGGTGGTTACCCAGCATTTATTGAGATAATCTATTTAGCTATCATGTTCCTTCCTTTAAGAGGAAAAAATTTAAGTAGGCTTTATAAAAAGTGATGTTGCAAATATCCCTGTTTAAAAGTAATTTTAAACCATGTATGAAAGCTTCTCAAGTGTTCCTTCAAGCTATGTCAGAGGATCATAACTATAACTGTAAGAGGTACAACAGTGTCACTTCTACACATGAGGAAATAGCTTAGAGGTTAAGCAATTGGTTTATAGCCAAACAGCTAGGTGATATTAGCCAAGTTGGAATCTGAAAGCACCAAAAAGATGTAACAAGACCACTCTTTTACATGTCCCAAGAACATTTTTATAGAAAATTTAGCACTTCATCTTCTTTCATATAATTCAGCAAATAGAAATTGTTGGATAATTATTGGATGGCTAAGTGACTGAATAAATTAATGAATAAGTTCTGTAGCCTCTTCAACCAGTTCTGTAGCAGCAGACTGAGAAGTAAGGCCAAAGTTTTCCCAGAAACCTAATAGGCAAGAGCTGGATTAGTAAAATACATGCAGCACATTTGTGCGAAAAGAGTGTTATAGTGTCTGCCTCTGCCCTTGAAAACTTAGGTCCTCTTCAGATATTACAAGAGAAAATGTCCAGTTAGTTTTACAGAGAATCAAAGCTGATGCATATGACTAGTAACTTGTTTATTAATGTGACAGGCTTAAAACAAATAAGATTTAAAAATTGAGATTTGATATTTTCAGTGCTTGGTCTTTCATTTACTGACCCATATGCTTTACAGGTGGTAACTCATCTCATCTCAACATAAACTCTCCGCAGAGGTAGAATCATCAGCCCATATTTATACATACAAGACCAAAGGTCAGAGACAGAAGGATGGGGCCCCTTTCCAAAATCCAATAAGCAAAGGCAGGCTGTCTCCTGTGTCCATGCTTTTACCCCAGTACAGCACTATGCCTTAATCTGAACTGAGAAGGATGCCATGAAAGACGCAATCAGGAGTTATGTGGGATGGAAGGAACTAGCTAAAACATCTAAGCCTGAAATTCCACGGTAGTTTTACCAAGGTTTCTTTCTGAAACAACCCCTCTTTATCTCTGCCCTTATGTAAATCCCTACTGCCTCATCAAAAATAATAACTCAGTAGGAGAATTTGTTGGTCAAAATGATGCATGCAGGCATCAAGATAAGCCTGATTTCAGATTTTGGTTCTGATACTTGTTTGCTATTTCATATTTTAGGAATTTAGCAAGGGATCATAATTGTACCTTCCTTAAAGTTAGGGTGAGGTTGTACAGTTTCCAATCAAGGGCAATTAGGGCCCATAGGCATTCTTGGTTATCATACCTGGTAAGGGATGCTACTGGCGTCAACCAGGTAGAGGCCAATGATGCTGCTAAACATCCTGCAAAGTACAGAGCAGCCTCCAGAACAGAACAATTACTCAACCCAAAATGCCAGAAAGTCCAATAAGTTGAAAAACTTGGGAAAAAATTATATTTGCAATATGCCTCAAATAATATTAGCAATCAATAAGTGGTAGCCTTTTAGCATGGTTTATCTTAACACACAATATTTGTGAAATTTAGGCTGAAGTTTTACTTCTAAGATTAAAAGCATTCTTATTCCTTCTTTGATCTAAGAAAGAAAAAGTCATTTCCAATTATATAAATGTTTCAGTTTCTTTTGTGAATTTTTTTATGGTTCTTCCTCACATTAAATAAAACTGAAGTTTAAATGACATTTAAAACAGTCGATAATCTAAACTATCATTCTGGTGCTAGAATCTTGATGGTTTATAGTTGATATATAATCTCCACATAGTATAGTGGAGAACATTTTAGTAATGATAAAGACAAGCGCTCATCCAAAGGTTGGTTTGTTTATTTATTTATTTATTTATTTATTTATTTATTTTGGTGAAACCCTTCCACTTCTCTCCTCCTACTTGGCGACTCGTGGCATTTATTTAAAAAAAAACGCTAGAGGTCAGAATCTTCTATTTTTCTTGCTCAGTTATTCCAGTGGTCTGTGATTCTGGGCCAAAGGTCCTCTTCTACTTGAAACATGTCTTTAATTTTTTTTAAGTGGTGCCTGTTATTGTAAATGGACTTGATTTCTTTTATAATCATTTTCAGAGTATTTGCTATTTTATATAAGTAAAATCATTTTTGTATATTGACCTTGTATCCTGCAACCTTGCTAAACTCACTAGCTATAGTATTTGTGAGATGGTTCTTTAGGATTTTTTGTATAGAAGATAATACCATCTACAGTTAGACATTAGTCAATTATTATATTTCCTTCTTTCCAATTTGGATGTCTTTTATACTTTTCCCCTAATTTCCCTGGCTAGAGCCTACAGTGCAATGTTCAATAAAAGCAGCAAGAATACTCTCATCTTATTCCTGATATTCATGAAAGAGCAGCCTGTCAGCATTCAGTCTAAGTGATGTCAGCTGTTCATTTTCCATAAATGCTCTTTATCAGGTTGAGAGAGTTCCCTTGTATTCCTCATTTGTCACAGCAGTGATTTATTTCCAAGCATTAAACCAACACTACATTCTAAATCCTACTTAGTCATGAGGGGATATCATTTTTATATATTGTTGGAATCTACTGGCTAAAATTTTGTTCAGAATTTTTGCATCTATATTCATGAAAGATATTGATCTGTAATTGCCTTTCTTTTAAATTATTTTGTCTAACTTTGACATTAGTACAATAAAAAAAAGTTAGAAACTAACAAGTCTTGAGGAGGATATTTAAACTGGAGTCTTCATGTCCTGCTGTCTAAAAAGAAAAATGCTATATCTGCTTTGGAAAACAGAATACAAGGTTCCCAAAACATTGGTTATCATATGACTCAGAAATTCCCCTCTTGGATATATACTTGGTATGGTTTAGATATGAGGTGTCCCTCAAAAGCTTGTATGTGAGATAATGCAAGAAAGTTCGGAGGTGAAATGATTAGGTTATAAGAGCCTAAACCTAATCAGTGATTAATCCACTGATACACATTAACTAGATGGTAAATATAGGCAAGTAGGGTATAACTGGAGGAGACAGGTTGCTAGGGGTGTGCCTTCAGGGTTCATGTTTGGTTCCTGGTGAGCCAATACTCTCTGCTTCCTTGTTGTCATGTCCTGAACTGTTTTCCTCCACCATGATGTCCTGCCTCACCTTGAGTCGAGAGCTATGGAGCTGGTCATCTATTGACTGAGACCCATGAAACCACAAACCCTAAATAAACCAGTCCTCCTCTAACTGTTCTTGTCAGTTCTGTTGGTCACAGCAGTGAAATAACTGGCTAAAACAATACCCAAGAGAATTAAAAACATATGTTCACACAAAAAAACTGTTCGTGTATGTTCATAAAAGCATTATTTGTAATAACCAAAACATGGGAGCAATCCAAATCTTCATCAACCGATGGGTTGATAAGTTAAGTGTGCTATCTCCATACAGTAAAAAATCATTGAGGCACAAAACAGAATGAAGTACTGATATAAACACAAAACATTAAGACATTGTACTAAGTGAAACAAGCCAGACACAAAACACCACAGATGACATGATTTCATTTATATAAAATGTCCTATCGAGAACTACATAGAATCAGAAAGTAGTTTAATAGTTGCTAGATTTTAGGCAGAAGTGAGAAGGGGAAGGGACTGCTAATGGTTATGGGGTTTCTTTGGGGGTAATGAAAATGTGAGAACTAAACAGTAGTGAACATTGCACAACCTTGTAAAATGCTAAAATCCATGGAACTGTCCATTTTAAAAGTGAATTTTACAGCATATGAGTAATCTCAAGTTACACATATACATTTTCATCACTGATCTTACTGAAGTAACATTTCCTTACAGCTCATGCTAAAACCCCAAGAAGTTAAATGATTTGCCACAAATCACACAGGTTACTTGGAAAAATTTTTTAAGACTATTACTTATAGTCCTGGACTGACTCATGTCCATTTTCTTACACATAAAATATATCAAACGGGAATATTATAAAGAAAAATAAATAACCACTTCCTTGGTTCTTCCCCTACTCCCAGAAGAATTTGTTTTGCATGTCATTTTGCTTTTTATTAAGTTATAAAAAATGTACTTTGAGTCCTCTTATTTAAGAGATGAGGAAATAAGGATCAGACCTTTGTTTACATAAAAAAAAATTAGTCAGATCTGCCTCCCTAGGCACTAATTCTCTGTATCAGATGGAGACAGAAGCTCTTCTGTGTTAGTGATTCTTTTTCCAAGTTTTCTTCCTTTGTTAGTTCTCGTTCATTCCTCTCTCTCACTCTCACTGCCCCTTCTCTCCCTCCTTTCCTCCCTCCCTCCCTCCTTTCATTCCTTGCTTCCTTTTCCTTCTTTCCTTTCCACCTAGCAATCTGATTTTCTTAATTAGTCCTTGCTTCTTAGGATAAATATAATGGAAAGGCACTCACATTTAAATAATTCAATATTACAGACTTGTTCTGAACAAAATAATCAAGCTTTTAAGAAGAATAATTCAGAAAACAAATGCTGGGAAGAATCCCAAGCTAGTGAAGTCAGCACACAGCAGGAGAGAAAGATAATAATCTAGAATGGAGAAAGCAGACACAGCACACACAGAAGGACCAACCCATCCATGACTTTGTACCCTGTGCTTACTCTCAGCAGTAACCTTTAACTTCACAGGCCTGGGCTTATGACACCTGTGCTAGAAGTAGCATTCAGGACATTTACATTTTGCATCTAGGCCCATCTCAAGAGACTACTGGGGCTCTGCTACCCAGTGCATGTTCAAGACATCCTCAGAGATTATACTCCGTTATTCACTCTCCAACAGAGATTCATTTATAACTCAGCACAGTTCTTAAAATACCGAAGTTAAACTTCTTTAGTCTCTTAAACTGACAAATGGTTGTTTTGATGATTATATTTGGGATATGCCACTTGAGTTAGTTTCAGAAATCCAACTAACTTTGTTACACCTTTACTTCTGTCTTCATTGGAATCAATACAATATTTTATTTTAATTTTGAAATTTCTGAAGCTGCATGTACATTAGGAAATTGAAGTCCTGCCCTATATGTGATGCACGCTGACTTGGCCTGAGGGCAAGTAGGCCCTAAAATCAGCTGCACCACAAGTATGCACACCCCATACAGTAGCTCAAAGGAATAAACTGAACTGAACTGACTGTATGATCATGACAGCTATATTGCTGTGATCGCTCACATTTTAGTCTGGGAATTCAGAGTGAATTTTATTTGCCACACTTTACTTAATAAGGAAAACACACATTGGTTTTTAAATCTGAAAGATAAGCAGAAAAGCAATAAATATCAAAGACAGTTTAAAGAATACCTGTCTATAATTATTGAGAATTACAGGGCTAGTGATGTAGCTCAGTGGAAGAGCACTTACACAGCATATGCAAGGCCCTGGGTTTAATTCACATGTTTGTGCAAATAAAATAGTAGAAATTTATTTTTAAATCTCTTCATGTTGCATCACAGAGCTCCTTCTCATTTGTTTGCTGTCCCTATAAATCCAGACAGTTTTGTAAATTCAAGAACTTTTGAGAGTGGATTAGCTCTTATTGTGCATGATTTCCACATTGCTGACACTATGCATTTTAAATAAGTAGCCAAATATTTTGGAAATAATCAAAAAGTACATTTATAAATAACTTTATAAAGACTACCTTGCAAAGTGTCAACAATTTATGCTTAAACATATTTAAGAAAACCAGATGTTTCTTGTAAATGTAATTCCTAATATTTTAGCAGAGAACATATAAATGTTGAATCAATACAATAAGAACAAAATCAAACATGATCCAAGTCCACAATCATATATTTCCAAGAAAATTACTATTTCCCACTCAGTTCTCACAAATTAAATTGTAACTAAGAAGTCAAAGTATGATATGAAAATAATATAAACATCCTTAAATTGGTCCAATTGTTATCATTTTCAGGTGAGTAGTACATTAAAAGTTTTTGTAAATTGATACCAATAAGCAAGCCTCTTTTGACTTATTATTATTTATAGACAATGCTGCTATGGAGGTAAGCTATTCAACATCTCATGTCCACTGACAGAACTATACTTATTACTTCCTATCCATTATAATATTTCTTTCAATAGTTCTACAAAGTGGTTTGAGTGTATATCACATTGGCCCTTTTACAAGTTAGTGTATAGTACTACATATATAAATTACTGGAATACCTTCTTAATGAGTAGATTCTTTTTCAGTTGGCCCTAAGATTCTGCATATCTAACAAGTTCTCGGATGATGCTCATGTTCCGGTTCTTAGATTACAGTTTAAGAAATAAATACTCAAACCACCATAAGAAAAACAATAATTGTAAGTAAGATGGATCCATGATCTGTTTTAAATAACTGCTCAATATTGACTAATGGTATAGCTGTAATGGTTTATTGGCTTCAAAGAAAACAGATGGTAGGACAAAATAAACCTTTTTTTAATACACAGAGCTATAGGGAATACTTAAATCTTAAAAGATAAATTTAAAAACAAATGATAAAATGATTCATTTGAATCCAGCTATACCTTTTGGAGAAAATCTATGCATTATAGTTGCTCAGACCACACACTGTGGACAACAATTTTGTCCCTTAGAGTTCTCATTCTATTCACAAATAAAGCACCTAGGATGGCAATCCAGTTATAGGACATTTGTGGTATTAAAGCAACTTCAACAAAGAGGAGATTTTGTTAATTCTTATACTCATAAGAAAAATATCATTGTATATACATACAAACAAACAAATCCTCCAAGAAACAGGGCTTATTCTTTATATACCATCTGTTACAATTGAGAATATGAAGGTTTTCTACTAGCTATTACAGCTGAAGACAATTTCTGGAATAGGCCTGCTGGTTTAAAAAAGAAAAAGAAGAACTAATTATTTTTAAAGGCAAAGTAAGAAATCCAGAGCATTTTCAGAACAAGCTGGCATTTGCCCTTGAAATACCTTTTTCACACATGAAGTGATCCTGGAGCTGCTGTTGACTATTTCCCAAGTTAACAAAATATTTTCACCTTCATTTACATGAGGGTTTCTCACAGTTGAATAAAATAACAAATGGCATGTAGATGTATCCTAACCTTGCTCTGTTCCACAATTGAGATGTATCTGTAGTTCATATTAACAAAAGGCCCATCTCTCTTCAGTTTGCAATTCCCTCTATTCCTGTTTTTCATATCTATTTCCTAATTAAAATTCTGATTATCTTCCAGAGTTTCCCCTGAGGTCTTTGTTTCTTTTTTAATAGTTGCTAGGTGAGCTCTATGCCAGTGCTTTAAAACAGCAGAGCAATGCAGTGACAGAGTATCTTTTCCCAGTATACACCATGGAAATTTAAACCTGGCCTCCACATGTCATGGCTTCTAAATTAATAGTCTTCTCTCTATATCCACAGAGGCAAGAGAGTTCAGTGCTTGCTTTCTTTTACTTTTGCCTCTAACTGTGTTCACGGTTCTGAGACTCACTTTTACAACCTTTACCAGATCTCACTGCCTCGTGTGGACTTTCTTACTTATGTTGATGCTGACTCAACCATTAGTTATGCCTCAGAATTCTATTTCTGATGCTGATACGCTGCCTTCAGTTTTTCGAGTTTTCATGAATGTTATTTATAAAAACAAATTGTGCCCCATGGAGAAATCAAGTTCACTAGTTATTTCACTGGACTTTTATCCCTAAATGACTTCAATTTCTCAAACCTTGGAAGTCCTTCCAAGATTTCATACATTAACCATCAGTCAGCCAGAAAGTACTCAATGTGTCCCATACATACACTTAGCTGTACAAGAGCCATGAGAGAAAGGGAAAACAGCCAAGATTACCATAATGTACACAAGTGGCTCACTCTCATTATCAGGGAATTACAGAATGATTCTCTAAAATGGGTTATAAAAATTGTTATCTACCACAGATTTTTTTCCCAGTGAAAAGAAATTCTATTCTCTTCAAGTTAAGACCATATGAAAATTTCAGTCTTCATTGTACACTAAGTTGAGAATAGCATACGTTAGTTACAACTACAGAATTTCTTTCTTCCTTCCTTTATTTATTTATTTTGTTTTTTTAAATCTGTGTGACTAGGAATTTTCTACTTTACCACAACATGTGCTGGAATGCTGTTGCTGGAGATTATCTGATGTTAAAGGAAAGGCTGGCTGAGAAGTGGAACAGCTGTCTCCCAACCTCCCTATCACCCCTTCCTGCTTTCCCTCTGGCTTTATTCTCCCTCCTCCACTCCCACACAGCTCTTGAAAACATTCTATAGTGATCAAATAGAAAAATACATATTATAGTCTCTCTAAATACCATCTTTATTTGTGAAAAAATACTTTCCCCTCCACATTAACTTTTCTTCAACAGCTTTATTTATAACTTTCCCTAATTGATCAATATATCATATGTGCACACAGATTTGAACTATGTGTGTATGCAGGTGACACAGGAAATTCGTTAGCAATCGTTATTACGCTGCAGTCTTCCTGAGGAAACATAGGCATTCACCTGCATGTTGAAGAAAGTAAGACACGGTGATTTTTTTTCTCCTGAATATATAAAGTAGCAGAGGGACTGACTGAGGGGGCACAACCTTTAAACAAAACTTCTAGTTAACGAATGAAGGGTTTATATCTTCCCAAGAAAGTTGAATTTGAACAAATGGCTTTCCCCTATTTACTGAATAGTCTAAAAAGCAAGGGCTTCTTTCTATTCGAAAGACAATGCCTTGCAAAATACCTGACTAAATATTTGTTTAATGAATTATGACATCTCTGGACCAGGTATCATTCCAGTTTAATTTAAGCTCAATTAATACTAGAAGAATTATTTGTCATTTTGCTTCCTTGATGAATACTACAGTAATATGCTAATAAGCATTTTGCTTTTTGCCAACTATGCAGAAGAATGGAGAATGAAGGTATTAAGATCCAGCTATGGTATAATAGCCAGGAATCATTACAAATTCCTTGTCATTTGAACTACTGATGTATTCTAAATTGTGCAGCCAGAATACGTTCAGTCCATGCAAAGGAAAAACTTCCATACTAATCATTTCAGGTTTCTTGCCATAACGAGCCACATGTTTAGAATAAGACTGAAGTGATGTTTTACTCTGACCATCCAAAATCTGCCTTCTATCCCTTCTCTCCTTGAAGATGGTGAACACAAAATTAGTCTGACTTTTCAATTAATTATGACTTTTTCCTTTCTTTGAATGTGTCCTATTTTATGAAAACTCAACTTACAAATGTCCAAATATGTAACTGGACTCCACAAGCACTTTGCATTTTGTAAAGAAAGTAGCACAGGGCTGGAGATGTAACTCAGCAATAGAACACTGGCCTAACATACCCTGAGTTTGATCCCCAGCACCAAATTTTTAAAATAAATAAATAAATGCGCCAGACGCCATTTTGAAATCTCAGTAACATTCATTTTATATGAATTTTACTGACAACTTTTCATTTAGGTCCAATTTTCTTTAGAGATTTTCATGTGAAAGATATTTATAAATGTTTTATTTCAGGCAGATTTTTACCATGAAGTTCTTTCCCACATAAATTCATTCTAATATAATCAGGTTATTTTTTGAGGGCAGGGAGTGGGTACTAGGGATTGAACTCAGGGGCACCCAACCACTGAGCCACATCCCCAGCCCTGTTTTGTATTTTATTTAGAGACAGGATCTCACTGCGTTGCTCAGCACCTCACTTTTTCTGAGGATAGCTTTGAACTAGCCATCCTCCTGCCTCAACCTTCTGAGCTGCTATGGTTATAGGCATGTGCCAATGTGCTCTGCCATAATCAGGTATTAAATCTAGTCTTATTTCAACTTCCATTAAAGTCACTTATGAGAACACTTCCCATTGATACTTGTATGAGAGCTCAATATTCTTTTTAACTTAAGAAAATGAATAATGAAAATATGCAACATAATCTAGAGTTTTCATTCATCCTATGTAACTGCATTAAAAGATAAAAAAGAAATAATAAACAATTTTCAGTTCAAATTTTCAAAGCTAAATACATATTAATTAGAGGTATTATTCATCAAACAAGTGAGATCTATTATGGTATCAATTAAGGGAGAGAAAAAAAATGTATGACATTCACTGTCATTCTATTCCCACCAAAACATTCTAAAACTCCTTGTATAACACCACAATTGATTACATATATGCACTGTTTTAGTCAGCTTTTTTTACCTGCTGTGAATAAAAGGACCCAAACAGAACAATTTTGAGGGAGGAAAAGTTTATCACGGGGCTCACGGTTTCATTGGTCTTAGTCCATAGAAGGCAGGCTCCATTCCTTGGGGCTGGAAGTGAGTCAAAACATCATGGCAGAAGAGGGTGGCAGAGGGAACTAGCTCACATGAGGATCAGAAAGCAGAGAGAGGTTCCTCTCTCCAGATACAAAATATATACACCATTGCCATACCCCCAATGAGCCACTTCCTTCATCTAAACCCCACTCACCTCCAGTTACCACCCAGTTAATTCAATCAGGGATTAATTCACTTATTAGGTTACGGCTATAACCCAATAATTTTTCCTCCAAATCTTTTTGCATTGTTTCACACATGCACTTTGGGGAATACCACATCTTAACTATAATACACACACACACACACACGTACACCCAGACATATTTGTATATATGTGATATATATACAGCATATATGTATATATATGATACACATTTACAGATATACTCTATAAATATCTGATAGAAACTATTTTCATATTAAGGAGATATCAAGTTCTTGAATACAAACTTTCCTATTATATTGAGACAGCACACACATTTCTTGAGGATTCTATGAATATACAATATTATCCACATTAACACTTAAGCAAAATCATGAACTGTCATAAAACAGAGATTATCACAACTGAAAATCTTTACAAGTTTCTGTTTTAAAATAGAGGAAAAAATTATTTGAAAACCTTCTGCACAATACCCATTCATTTTATTTTTAAACAGATAAATTTCAAATTGATTTTTAAATTGATTTTTACTCAAATCTGACTATTTAAAAAGTGATTAAGAATTGATATCTAATGGCCCAGATTATATTTACTTGAATGATTTTGCTTTCTCTATAATTTTATGGAAATAGTAAAATTTTCTATTTTTTTGATACCATATCAGATACTGGGCTAAGTAAAACCAATGGTTTTTAATATGACAGGAAACTAGTAGATACTAATAAATTCTGTGTTTTAATGACTGCTCTAATATAATCAAAGGAAATAAAAAAGATTATACTTTTTTTTTTGGTGCCAGGGATTAAACTCTGGGGTACTCGACCACCGAGCCACATTGCCAGCCCTATTTTGTGTTTTATGTAGAGTCAGGGTCTCACTGAGTTGCTTAGCACCTCGCTGTTGCTGAGGTTGGCTTTGAACTCTGCGATTCTCCTGTCTCAGCCTCCCTAAGTGCTGGGATTATAATCTTGAGCCACTGTGCCCGGCTAAAGATTATACTTTTTGAGAGGGAAGCCTTACAGGTTTATTTAGGACTGATTTTCTGGTTAAAATTGACCACAGTATTTATAGTAATTTTAGTTCTTTTACATAATCATGAAGTTTTACATATATGTATTTTTTAAAAAACTAGCATATTCATATGCATTCATTAATCCAGTGAAGAGTTTTCCACAACTTTCCCATAGTATGTTATCTTCTCCCCTTATTAAATTTTATTTTTAAATCACTTAAGTTGAATCTCCTCCCCAAAAAAGAAATGTTTAAAATATAAGAAACATGATACACCATTGTCCGTTTTTTTAATGTTTTTTCCTAATAGCAATGAAAACAAGTCAAATATTTTGAAATTTTCTTTAACCCAGTTGTTTGAACACCTTCTGTCAATATTTTGGAAAATCAAAACTGAATCAAAAATTCATTGATATTTAAAGTACTAATGTATCTTTTTCACATTGGAAAAAAAAGATATATACATATGATCTTCAGTTGTTGTGAAATATCAGGTGTTGGAAATTCTTAACAGACCTGCCATAAGCCAATTAAATCCTCTGTATGGCGCCACTTCAGTTTTTCCCCCAATCCCAACAGGCAGAAAAAAAAAAAAAAAAAAAAAACTAATAACATCTACAATTAATAGCATTCCTATAGCCTGTAGATCTAGCCTTTGGTTTTCCCACGACAATAACAGAGGATCTTATTAGTTTGTTTCCCCTGGGTATTTATGAGGCACGATGAGGCAAAGATTCCACCTTGTCTGGAAAAGAGCACAATCTTCAACTTTCTCTCAAATGGTAGACGATTTAATGGCCATTACACTGCAAAGCCAATCTGTGTTACTCATTATGCTACATTTTCCCAATTAGAAATTCTATTTCAATGTGATTGCCAAAATTTTAGTGCCTGTAATTTGATAAGATTGAGAGTGGGATTTGCTAAACATCAGTTAACAGAAAATGTGAGGTTAATGCCACATGAGTAGACTGGCTGCCAGTGGGTAGAAATGAGCAAGTGGTGATGGCAATTAATGCATAAGGAAAATCCACTTGATTTTCTTTTAAAATATGATGTAACTGCTATGTGCACTAATAAATGAAACCTCTTTTATTGTTTAAAAAGTAAATATGAGATATTTTTATTTATCATGATAACACCTCTTCCTAAATCATGTAACTGCATCAGATATCACTGTTGGATATGTTTAAACTGTATATTTTGCTTTGGTAAACCATCTTATACAATATTTAACTCCACCAATTCAGTTAACAACTTAGAAAAAAGTTGTTAAAATTTCATTCTACAATTAATTTATCATTTTAAATAATAATTATTTTAAGAAAATAAATCCATTTCTTTTAATGTCTATTTTTTAAAAAATTCTCCTCTATTTTCAAACAATTCCCCCTCTGTACATGTTTCCTCTGACATTTTCCTTTGTAGACAATTCAGTTAAATCCATCACCTCATTTAAAATCTGCAATCACTTTTAAACCACTTAAATCCATCCCTCCACTCAATCCAGATAAATTCCCAATATAATATTTCTTATTTTAAATTTTGGTGTCAGATAAGTTTTATTTTTAAATTTTCATTCTTTTCTTTTTGGTTAACATGCATTCATTTTTCATTGTGATATTTCAATATATGCATATAGTGTGCACAGATCAAATCCGGGTTATTAGCATTTCCTTTTGTTTATCATTCCTTTGTTTGGAGCCTTTGAGCTCCTCTCTTCTAGATGGTTATAAAATATATAATATGTCACAGTGAACTATATCAACCCCAAGACCCCACCCTTCCAAACATCTAGTAATTACTATTCTATATTTACGTCAACTTTTTTATTTTTACAGCTAAATTTTTTAAAGAATTTTCTGGAAAACTAGAAGGTGACAAGTAATTATCAAAAGCTTAAAACAAAGAATTGGAAATGTGCATTTATAGAGCTGTTAAGATTTCAAACAAAGAAATTATTTACCCCAAAATAAGTGTTAAATGGTAAGAGAGTGCAAAGGACTAGAATGGAAAATTCTGCTGGTCTTTCAATTAACAGGGTTGATGTTAGGTAGGTGAGTCACTTTTCCTTTTGGTAAATGTATATATTTTCTACTATTTTTCAAAAGGAGATAACTTGCATAAATTCCAAGGTCTTTACCCCTTTAGAAATTTGATGATCCCATAGTAATGAGGTTGGTTTTCCTGTTTGCTTATCTCACAGTAGGATAAAAGTATAAAATGAAAATATCAAAGGCTAAACTTAGCATGGCGATAATAGCAATGCATGGAGCTCATGAGTAATGATTACACCTCTTAATAAAAAAATTAAGGAACTCCCTGGGGGATGACATTTTGCTTTAGGAAACTAATTCTAAAAGGAGGAATTTGGTTAGAGATTTGAAATAAAAATAAAAGAACACTAATTTTAATAATACATCCTTCTGCTAAGTGGATAAGTGGTTCTGGAAAGAATAATGGCAAAACAACTCAAAAAGTTTGGGCCTAAACATTGTCCTTGGCTATCTTGCTCATAATCTCTGTGCATCTTTTTTATTCCTGTATATGATCCAATCAAGAGAATACGACTCACATGTCAAAGTTTTCTATAATGCTTTCAACAATTCATTATTAATTGATATGCTTAGTGATAACAAAATCTTTTGCTTCATCTTTTCCACTCTTTTCAAACCCATCCACTCAATACGAACTATTTGTTACTGAAAAAGGGAGCTCCCCCTCAGAGATTGTCAGTTCCTTTGCTTGTGATCTGGATTCCATCTCCCTTCTCTGACTGAAGGATTTTGTACCTGAGGAGATGAACTCATTCATTTAAATCACAAATTTTCTCCTTTTCTCTTTTTCTCTCTGTCTCTGAATCCAGAGGCTCATACATGCTGGGCAAGCACTCTACCACTGTGCTACACCACAAGCCACAAATTCTTTTTTTTTTTATTAGATCATTAACATCAGTATTCAGAAACGTGTAGTATCTCTTTTTAAGGAAAAACTACTTTGAACCCAAATTCCCTAGTGCGTCCCATTTCTTTGCTCTTCTTCATAGACAATTTCCTATATAAGTTGTCTCAATTTCATCTTTTCTCTTCTCCTCTCAGCTTGCTCCAGTTAGGTTCTGTCCCCATTACTTCACTCATCCTTCTTTTTGAAGTCACCAATAATTTCCATTTTCCAAACTCCATTGGTCACTTTTTTGCTCTGTGTCACGTCATTAATAGAACGTGCCAACAGATTTACATCTGGTTGAAAAGAATAACCCAGATGCCTTGCCCTGGCCTACCTGTCCACTTCTATGCTAACTTCTTTTTCTTACTTTCCTCTCCGACTTCTGCTCCAGTTAAGTCCCAGGAAACTCAGGCCCTTTCCCAGCTTGGTGTCCTTGTGCTTTACATCCCCCCTACTGAAGTGTGCTCCCTCTGCCTCACTCAGCTGGCTCCTTCCTGCCTTTCAACTCTCCTGTCCTCTCACCACCCAACTTATAGTCAGATGTGCATTTTATACATCTCTAATTTTCTGAAGATCACTTGTCAGTGATTATAATGTATTAAATTATTGAATAATTTCTGCAACTAATATGAGAGCCAGACGATAAGAAATCTTTTCTTGTTTTCTTTCTTTTTCTTTTTTTGCTTCTGTATTTCCAGACTAGAATAGTGCCTGGCAAAAAGCAGGCACTCAAAATACTGTTTAATTAATTTTCTCATTTTTAAAATCTCAAGTCATATATGTATATATATATATAGTAAATGATCAATAAGTATTGGTTGGTTTTAAATGATTGTAAACTCTTGATGAATTTATCCACACCATTATTTAATGATGGCAATTTGTTGGTGGCTCTTAGAAAACATTCATATATTGCAGGAAAGGGATGTACTGACAGTACAGCTTAGAGCCAAAAAATGGGAAATTATTTGGATCTTACGAAAATTATTTACATTTTAAGCAGTTGTGTCATGAGTGTTAGAAAATGCTGAAAAGCTAAAAAAGTGTATTAATTTGCACACAAATCTAACTTTAGAGCTATTATGGCAAATCTTATCTATTTTTTGTATGACTATATCTAGATAAAATTTAGGGTTCAGGGCAAGATATTAGAAGCCCATAACTTTTCATTTAATATTATCAGGACATTATTCACTAAAAACAAGACATCTGGCATCTTATATCTTGATTAGATTTCCATAGATTTTGGAGTTTCACAGTATAAAAAAGCACACAACACCAATAAAAATAAAAATAAGTTTATCTGAAAGTGGATGGTGAGCAGATGATCCTATGTACTCCAAACACATAATGAACCCAACAAAAAGAAGTATTCTTGACTCCAATTTTGATTGTATTTTACACTTAAAAATCACTAAGCGCAGGTTGAAAGAAGGCAAATAATGAAATACTTAAATTTCACTACTTTGTCACAGTTAAAGTTGAACTCAGAGTTGTCCTACTTAAGTCATGTTGTGGCACTGTCATTAAACACATTTTTTTAATGTTTGCAATTTATAATACCAAATGCAATAGATATCATTTAATTATTTAAATAATATTTTAAGTCTAAAAAGAATGATTTAACTAAGTTATCTTTGTTTCCAAGAATTGTTTGCTCTGAACTTGGCTTCTATCAGTATTATATTTTCTCCCTAACACAAGCAAAACTATTTGAATATAATAATCATTATCAGAGTTTAGTAATTTTTTTAATTCACCAAGAAAATCAAACTGTTACACTAATAAAGACTTGTGGAAACTTTCAGGGTATACTTGCAAATATCAACTTTTATTGGCCTAACACGTTTTAAAATATAATTCCCTGTTTCTTGAAAGAAAGCTCCTTTAACAATGCATAGTAATCAGAATAAATATTGTACAATGAGTAAGTAAATAGTATAATCCTAATTAATACCTGTTATTATCAGGCAACAGTAATTCAATGATTCAAATATTTGAATTTAAAGTATATGAATTTCATGATAAAACTGAATTTTCCTTGAAAAACACTCTATTTTTTCCCTCTTATATTTTTACACATCTTCATATTCTTTCAGACATTTACATCTCTTCAATCCACTGTTATGTCACTACACACATATTTTTGAGAATTGTCCCATGGTCACCACAATGCTCTATAAACATTACAGAGTTGATGCTTGAAGATATTTTTTCTTAGAAATTCTTTCTCAACTTAATATAAAAGTAGACTTACTAGTTTATAGGAATATTATTTTTCTCCTATACATTTCAATAATAATGTCATTTCCACTGCTTTCCTACCAGTTTTCTGTAATGGACACTTTGGTTCAATCTATGTGCATTATATTTCCCCAAAGAGTATTTTAGCATTACTTCCTTTATTTGAGATTTCAGTGAGAGGGAAGGGAAGATATTCTGAAGATTCAAAATACCTTTAGTAATTGTAACCAAAAGCAGTGGTAAATACTGACTAGACTAAATGTCCAGAGAGGTACAGAAGTACACTTGAACTATCTCTGTGCAATTGTTACCATGGTAGCCAGTTTTCCAAGGCTAATGCTTTTCTAATTGCAGGCCCTAAATAATAATTCCCATTTGTCTCAAACACATTTAAGTTTAAGCCTTTATTTTGTCAGCCAGAAAAAAAAGAAAATGCCACTAAGTGCAGAGTCCCCATCCCTGCAGGCAGCTATGATCTCATTTGGGAGTCATGCCTCCTTTAGGTTCGACATCTCATTTCCTCAAACCCTAATCATATATGTCCAGACTTCAGCCTCTTTATAATTTTTTCTGTTTTACTTTAAATACTTCCCAGAGTTTGTTTTAAGGAGAGTGCTACAAATAGACAGAATTTAATATTCTAAGAGGGAGAAAACTTCTTCAGTGTCTCTTTAGGTTCTGCTCATATGGTATAAATAATTTAAGTATCGAATTACATGCACCTTATATTGATAACCAATGATGCAATTTGTGGTGATCTGTAAAGCTTCTGAAGTTTTCAAAATATTCTAGGGGAAATATGAAAAACAGTTTTTTTAAAATTCATCTCTGAATAGATAGAAACTTTGTGATTAACTAAATATTTACCATAGATGTTAAAAAATTTGTAATTTTTTAACTTTTTGCCATTTATCTTAATCATTATTAGTGGATTTCAAAAGGAAACATTATTATTGGGCTCCCTAGGTTTTAATATTGAAAGAATCAATATTATTAACTGAGCCCTCCAGACTCAAAACTATGGCATATAATGTGAGAATATAGAAAGAATGAAATACATGGTCCTTGAACTCATTACATAACTTACCTGGCAGAGAGACATTATCACTCATTAGATCATTTGAACCTAACAGAGCAGATTAAAAGGTGGCCTCCACTCCGAGTGATCCAAGTTTCCCAAGCAGAGACCAATAAGGGTCACACAAAGCTCCCTACCTGAAATTCAGTTATTCAAATGGCCATTTTTATTCATGATATGAATACAGTGTGAATATTTCAATAAAAGTTGTGATTAATAAGGACTTTTTGTACAAAATGCCAGGCCAGGAACAGGAAATAAGCTTCTATTCCATATTATCCTGATTTTGACTATGACTCACTCACATCTATAGAACATGTGCCTGACAGATCTCTGGGCTTGAAAGCAAAAAGAGACCAGTACCTGGGGATTGTGCTTTTTCAAGCTTACACAGCAGGATATGAAGAAAAGAGGTCAGGACTGGTGCTAAAGTAACTGCAAAGAGTAACATATTTATCAGAATATTAGATACAGTTATACTTAAGGAGAGGTTGTCCTAAAATTGCTGACAATTTTATTGTCTGGTAGTGAAGCATTTGCATCACTCTAAGCACTCAGATTTTTTATTCTTATTATAAATATACAAGAGTTCCTTTTTTGACTGAGTTGGCTCTTCGTGTTTACAGCATTATCTTAGCTCCTCAATGTCATGTCTGGGTAACTGCTATTTTTACTTTGTTTTCCACCTGAAATCTAACTTTCATCCAAAAATGGAATAAAGTGTAATTTTAAAAGGTGATTTTTCTAACTTTTTAAAACTACAGCTCTTAATTTTAAAAAAACATTTTGCACTATGAAAAATATGTATGTGCTCACATACACAAAGACACACATACCCAACTCACAATTAAATTTCAGAAAAAAAATCCTTATCTGAATTACATTCATGTTTTCTATCCATTTCATTCTGCTTCTTTCATTTATTTCCACCACACAAAGATAATCATGAGTCACTCAATTTCATGATGCTCTAAATTAATGGTTCCAAAAATGTGGTTCAGGGTCCCTGGGTGTCCCTAAGACTCTGGAATCTAGGGAATTCATGAGGTCAGCATTCCTTTCTTAATAACATTAAGACATTCACTCTGAATGGTAAAATTCATTACCATTGAGTGAATGGTAAAGTTTTCCAGAAGCTACCTGAGATGATGATGCTCTAAATAGAGCACTCTAGTAGCTAAAGTATAGTTGTATATTCCTTTGTTTAAAATTTTTCTCAGCTTTATTATATAGTAAATATCCATAAACATAACCTCATACACACTAAAGCTCTTGGCTTTCTCAAATTTTAAGAACTTAAATATTTCACAAGACCAAAAAGTTTGATAACTGCTAACCTAAAGCAGATTTCAGATTTTAAACTCAGATTTAAATTGAATCAGTACAAAAACACACACACACTTCTACTTCTTATAGCTTTCTGTTGTTTGTAAAGAAAATGAAAACTGGCACCAATGTTTTCAACAAGTTTATTGTGATTCTATCGTTTAAAAACAACTCTCTACTCTCAATCTCTATTCTAACTTCCCTAAATGTACCATGTTCATGTCTGCCTTTCAGTCTTCATATCCTGGTCCTGAAAGATCCTTAACTCTATTTTCTGCCAACATAAATACTATCTATCTATGTAGACACCTGCAACTTTTGTCTCTACTCTGTGCCATTTATTTTCTGCAACTGACCTTTGGGGCTCCTTGAATTCATGTGGGTATGCAAATTATCTGGCTCCAATTTCTCATAGACTTGAGGATCCATGCTAGTCAATCAAGAGCACCCCTAACTTTGGACACAACAATGACAGCAGTGTGCAGATTACATGGGAAGATTCAACCCAGGAACTGTCCAGGGAGATATATCAATGCCAGGGGAAGAGGAAATCATCATCCCCTTTTCTGAGATGGCTCACTATCAGAAAGGCAATGAAGTCCAGACTGAATAAGCACAGCACAGGGCCACTGTGGAAGAACCTCATTTATATGATTTTTAAAACAGATTTATCCAACTCCGCCCTTGACTAGACATCTGAGCATAACTTCTGTCCTTTGTCTGACACTGCTCCCATTAATACCTGTCTTCTCACAGTGCTCCGTGGAGCCTCTATTCTGAGGAAGACCTGCAGTCTTCTCAAATGCCTCTCCATTGCCTTTTAAGATGCTTTCTGTTATTTTACTTTGTGATGGATTCTTTTGTATCTTTCTTTTCATTTCTTTTTCTCTTTTCTTTTTTTTTCTTTTTCTTTCTTTCTTTTTTTATTTTTTTTTGTCTTACAAAATCAATAAGTGCACAGAGGAACTGGTTGTGCCTCTGTGCCTAAGTGGAGATCCTTTTTTGTCCTTCCTAAAACACAGGATTCTAATTTTTAGTGTATTTTAGAACATTTTTACTTGATTTATTTTTTCCTTTGAGGTTGATTGACAAATTGAATGCTGGGTTATCTTAACAGTTTCGTTACATCTTCCTGGATTGCTGTGTCATGCACAGTTTTCCTTCATTTATGTTTTGCAGAGAAAAATGTTATCTTTCAAACCTCTCTCTACTCCCTGCCAAATCCTCTCTGTTTATGATTTGAAAAGGCACACAGCATACTCACGTGAAAGAAAGATAAGTTCCATACTATTTATATGAAAAGTTGGAATCTTCTGAATTGAAAATATTGGAGAAATAATTATTTCATGGTCATACTAATAGAAAAAATCCTAAGTACTCCAGCTCTATAATGTCTGATGATTGCAACCATCAGGAATTGTAACCCTATGTGCATTTCTGTAAGATGAAGACTGAGCCTACCACAAGAAATAATCAATTAAATCATATTCCAAATGTCCTAAGTGAAAGTCTTACCAATACTTGTCTAGGATTCACAATTATGACACAGCCTAGAAGAATTCAGGGATCCATTACAGCTTTCAGAAATTAAAAAGAATGTTAATATGCCCAATGCTAAGGATAAATGTGCCTTCTCATATTGAATTTGATTATTTAACAGGTAATTTGAAAATTTCAAGGCATAACTAATATTCTTCTCATTAAAGCTTTTTGAATTAAGCAGCATAACAAAATTACAGAGGTTAAAAAATGAGTTAAAATGATATAAGTAGTGATTTGTGAAGCTCAATATCCTTTGGTCCATCAATCGTGATATGGTACTTCATTACCACTTAAAATAAATCACATATAAAAATAAAAAAAGAACATTTATAGCCCATTCATTATGTCATTTTTGGTTTGCTTTACAAATGTTAAAGTCATATTTTGGGGTCAAAGGTGATAATTTTGTTCAATTTTCCATAATAAGAAGAGGATTCTTTTTTACACAATCATGAAAAGCATTTATTGTATTTAGTCACATTATCATATGCACATATTTTACGCAATGTAACAGTAATGTAATATACATAATTGTAATATGATATGTAGATAACTTTCTGTATTTCCATACACTTTTTAGTGGATCTTAATGCTTTTTAAGTATATTCATGTATACTAATTATATGCACAACAATCTATTCATGCTTTAGTAATTAGTGTGATATCATTAAACTCTCATTGAAGAAATACCACAAGTTTAAGTGAAATAAAAGACATAGTGTTATTGCTAAAGATTTTCTCTATTCAGCAGAAATATCACACAGCTTGAAAGTAACATGAACCTATCCACAGCATTAAACACTCCTACTCTCTTCTGACCTATTTTCCAGGATGTAAGGCAGACGATGGAATTTATCTAAGTTATTTCAACCCTCTTATCTATCCAAAACCCAAAACCATAGTGCATTTATGATGCCTTCTGAATGCATATCACTTCACAAATCTACTTTCTTAACAAACATCATATCATAGAAGAGCATACAAAGCACATATGACCTTATTTAAAAAAACAGAAATTGCACATTTCTTACTTTCAAAGTATTACTATAATAGCATATCTAAAACAAACAAAATGCCTAAGAAAGGAAAGCTGCATACTCTCTCATCTTGGAATCATAGCAAGTTGATGACTTTATTAAATTGACCAGATCACTTCCTCAACTCAAAGTTGACCATCAAAGGGCATTATATTTTTCTACTGGTTCTATGATAACCTAAACATTTTAAGTGTTTTTTAACAACGCAAAAAAATATACACCCATTTTAAGCAAGCAAGAAAAAAGATAGATATGAAAAATACATTATCTGTAATTTTAATTCCCAGAAGAAAACACCATGAAAATTTTGGTACAAATCCTTCTGGAGTCTGTTCCATGAAAGCTGATGAATAGACACACATTATAGGTAGATGTATTTTTAAGTGGAATGATGGAATGGCACTTTTAAATATTATTATGTAGTATTATATACCACGCTTTACTTTCTTAGTAAGAGTAACAAATATATCTTCATAGCAACAATATACACTTACATAATCTGCAGCAATGTTTTTAATTTCTGCCCAACATGTTGTTAATGACCAGACTATACATAATGAAAAACCTCCTACTGGTCATAAGTCTCTTTCATTCTAACTTCAACTATTGTTTTTAAAACTGCTAGAATGGAGTCAAACACAGTCAAGCACACCTGTAGATCCAATGAATCAGGAGGGTGATACAAGAGGATCCAAAGTTCAAAGCCAGTCTCAGCAACTTAGCGAGACTGTAACTTAGTGAGACCTTGTCTCAAAAGGGCTGAGGATTTGGCTCAGTGGTTGAACTCCCTTGGTTCAATCCTCAGTATCAAAACAAACAAACAAAAAAAGTTAGAATCAATATCTGCTATATCTGATTACCATAATTTGCATATTTTTGTTTTGAGTACGCTGCCTGATTGATGATGTGGTGTGTCAGTAAATACTTAATTGAGTGAATAACTGGGAGAATAAAATAATAAATGTGGGTTTTTAAATTTTCAATTATAGAGCCATATCTATTTGACAGTCATATTTTGAGTCAAATCACTTCATACATTATTATGTCTGTCCCTCACCCCCCACCCAGATGTTCCACAACATATGTGTCCTTGTGGAACTACTAGTAATACTTAGTATGAAATTATGTACCCAACCAAATTTCTGAAGGGTAGAAAAAATAAGTTACTGTTCTTAGCCATAAAGTTTGACATTATGTTTTGATTATAAATCTTTTCTTTCATGGAATATACAGAGTTAGGAAAAAAATCTTTAATCATAATGTATATGTTCTATACTTTTCTCTAGAGTTTTATAAATTTGATTTAGTATTTATTGAGTACTTATGCCCGACATTAAAAATATTAAAAAGCTTGACATCACTAAACACATATAACCTTTACAGCTATCAGTAAGTTATTTGATAACAAAAAATGACAGAAGATTTCCTCTCTATTATGAGAAAAACTATGTAGTTTATTCTCCAGCTGAGATAAGGGATGCAGTAGTTACACCAGCTGGAAGAAACACAGAACTGCCTTACCCACAGCCCATGTGACAGCAGTTCTATCCCTGGTCTCAGCACAGTATCTTCCTTGTTGAACAAACACCTTGGAAACTTGCCAGTTCTCAGGTATTCTCATTTTGGGATACTGGCCAGTTACTCAAAATAAAATCAGAACAAGAGGCCAGATGTGCAACATGTAAGGAAAAGAATTATTTCCTCATGATTGCCTTATCATGATAGTGGAGGATATAATTCATATTTTCTGCTATTAATTATATCACAGACTGATAGAATTTACAAAGGTTCAATAGAATTTTTTTACAAAAGATATGCCTCTTCTGCATAAAATCACACACCAAATCACAGAGAGCTTAGTCTAGGTTTCAATTATGTCTGGCAATGAATCTTTTTCAACGAATAAAGGCCCATGGATTCTCAATGAGCACACTGTACAGTTTCTCACAGAAATAAATTATTTGAGCTATGCAAGGTTACACAGTAGACAATCAGTACCATTGAATATATTCAATGACATTTTCCTCCATTACTTCCTTATCAACCTCAAAGACCCATTTTCCTGAAAGCAGGGGAAGCATATGCACTAGATGTAAGCATCTGTTTGTCTGGATGTTAACACAAGGTGTCCCATGATTGGGAGGTAACAGATTGAGTAATACTATATTTTCTTTGTAAATAATGCATTGACATTGCAAATCTAATAGGAGAAGTGAGAGGTGGCCAAAAAAAAATGAACAAGCCTTAACCTCATTTAAGCTCCTTTTGCATTTTATTCTCCTCATTGTCCACTATCGGTCTGATTTTACTAGAGTTAAAATTCCTTAAGTTTGGAAACATCTGGTTAAAATTTTAAAATGCTGCTTTATATAATCTGTAGAAAAAGCTTTCTTCTTTACCTCTTATCTTTCAAATGAATGACAAATACTAATTTTTAGAAATAGGGGAAATTATGATCATAATCTATTTAATACAATGAACTTTTATTTTGAAGAAAATTTAGAAATGAAAATAAACAAATACATTCAAGAATATAATTTCTGCTCATCAGAGTGGTGCACACTTGTAATCCCAGAGACATGGGAGGCTAAGACAGGAGGATTGCAAGTTCAAGGCCACCCTGGGCAACTGAATAAGACCCTGTATCAAATTAATTAATTAAGAAAGATTTAAAAAGTTTTTAAAGTTCAAGAAATAAATAAACGGGAATCAATAAACGGGATGGACTCAAACTAAAAGGCTTCTTCTCAGCAAAAGAAACAATCAATGAGGTGAAAAGAGCCTACAGAATGGGAGCAAATTTTTACCACACACACATCAGATACAGCATTAATCTCCGGGATATATAAAGAACTCAAAAAACTTAACACCAAAAAGACAAACAACCCAATCAATAAATGAGCCAAGGAACCATCTCTAGTAATTAGAGAAATGGAAATCAAAACTACTCTAAGATTTCATCTAAGATTTCATCTTACTCCAGTCAGAATGGCAGTTTTCAAGAATATAAACAAGTGTTGGCGAGGATGTGGAGGAAAATGCATACTCATACATTGCTGATGGGACTGCAAATTGGTGCAACCAATCTGGAAAATAGTATGGAGATTCTTTAAAAAACTTGGAATGGAACCACCATTTGACCCAGCTATCCCACTCCTTGGTCTATACACAGAGGACTAAAAGCAACATACTACAGTGACACAGCCACATCAATGTTCATAGCAGCACAATTCACAATAGCCAAAATGTAGAACCAACCTAGATGCCCTTCAATAGATGAATGGATAAAGAAACTGTGGTATATATACACAATAGAATATTACTCAGCATTAAAAAAGAATAAAATTCTGGCATTTGCAGGTAAATGGATGGAGTTGGAGAATATCATGCTAAGTAAAGTAAGCCAATCCCAAAAAATCAAAAGCTGAATGTTTTCTATGATAAGTGGATGCTGATCTATAATGGGGGAAGGGTATGGGATAAGTGGAGGGACTTTGAATTGGGCAAAGGGGAGCTGGGGAGAGGAGGAGGGCATGGGAATAGGAAAGATGGTGGAATGAGATGGACATCATTACCCTAGGTACATGTATGACTGCACAAATGGTGCAGCTCTACTTTGTGTACAACCAGATAAGTGAAAAATTGTGCTCCATTTGTGTACAATGAATCAAAAACATTCTGCTGTCCTGTATAACTGATTAGAACAAATAAATTTTAAAAGAGCAAATGAAGTATAATGGACATAGTCTGGAAGAGTAACTAAAATGACTCAAGGAATTCAGTGGCTTCTATGAAGAGGAGTTTAAAAAAAACATGGTTTTTTCAGCCTTAGATGATTAATGCTGAATCCAAAGACTGAATAAAAGAAACAAAAAACAGCAAATATTTGAAACATGAAGAATATAGCAAGAGACATAAAAGAAAATACCACTTTACCTGGCAGGGAGTAAAAATGCAGTTTGTGATTCAGAAGACTATATGTTAAGAATTTAAATACAGTTAAGCCACGCTTTATAAAGGTAACAGGCCTGAAAATTTTTATCAGTTCAATTTGGTAAAATGTTGTCTTATTAAATGTACTAGAAGAAAACAAACAAACAAATAAATAATTTTTAAAGGCTAGGAATGTAATTCAGTGGTAGAGCACCACTGAGTTCAATCCTCAGTACCACAGAAAATAAGTAAATGAATGAATGAATGAATGAATAAATAAATAATACATTTTCTTTATTCAATCAGAATTGGAAGATTGGATGCTAATAAAGCATGCTGTGTATCACACTGCTACTATACACTACAGTGATGTTGATAAAGTGATGTTATTAATTAAATCTTTTGTCCCAGATGTTTCATTTTGCTATATTTATTTCATTTTCTGCACATTTGTTCTGCAGATTTGGAACCACAAAGATTACCTATAGTAGAACAATTTCTATATAAATCTCAGTGCATTCTGTTGTTCTGTTAAGAAATTGCCCTCAATACTTGTCAATTCATCTAGGCACAGAGACCCTCTGTAGCATTTAAATGCGTGTATGTAACACAAAGTTAAATTTCAAGGAGTGATTATAGGTTTCTCCTATACCTGATCCCTTATAACATAAGTTTTCAAACATTTTAAAAGTATAAAACACTGGGAAAATAAAATGAGATTGTGAAATAAAATACTTATTCCCCAATATTTTAGGGAATCTATCCAGTTTATTCATTGTGGAAGATAGTCTCTTCAAACATTTGTAGTGCCTGTTAATTGTGGTATTTTTTTAAATTATGGTTTCCATTTTTGTCATTTTATCCACTGATAATGAACTTATTCAAAAGTTCTTTACTAAAAGAACAGGCTGCTGGAAAAAAAGTCCTTTACATTACAATGTCTTTGACAGTTTTTGGCTCAGAATTAGAAAAGGAAATGATAACCACCAACAAAAGGATTCCAGAGTTGAGTACAGATTTTTCTCCTAGTGACAGGCATTTCTGTAAGCCCAGAACCTAATAATTATTTGGATAAAGGATACATGTGTGTGTGCACTCACGTGTGCACAATCTACACACAGAAAATTAAAGGTTTTTAACAATGGTTCAGTGGTATTAATAGGAATAAATCCAGATATCTTTTCTTTAAAAAGGAAAAGAAAAGAGGGGCTCTGAAAAGAACTGATGCAGACTCTTTCAATCCTGGAAACTCAAAGAACATTTGTACTTTCATCATTCATCTCAGGAATTTATAAAGACAACTCTAATTTCATTCTGGATGGAGGAATAAACTATATTAGGACTGGAAATAACAGATATCAAACAGGCAAAAATCTGTGCAGAAAATCTGATAGATTTAACTTGTAATTTAGTCTGCAAATTCCAACTAGACAGTTCAGCTATGCTTCCTAACAATGATTTGCTAAAAAAAATATTACTTTATAGTGATTAAACTGGAAATGAAGTTCTGAAGAAAAAGTCTTTTCACTTATTTCTGGGAATAAATTCTTTTAGGCAACCCTGCTACCCTGAGTTTACTAATGAAGAGCCTGTCTTAAAGCAAGTCATGCACTGAACCATTATGTTTTTGCACTTCAACCATAGTTAATTTGGACTTCATAGCAGAAAGTTCACTCAACATGTGTTTTTCACCTATGCTAAGGGATGACTTGAACCTACCACGAAAAGGGCTTTTGATATTCTTGATACTAACACACTACATTACAATTAGGGGGGGTGCTTCAAGGATGGTGGGTAATGAGTAAAACTTAAAGATTACCTGAAATTCACCTTTCAGAAACAACTTGGGAGCATTTTTTTTTAAATTGGTGCACAATAATTATACATAATAGTGGGAACATTTTAACCAGAAGATGTAAATAAGAAACTCTCTGGTATGGTTTCTAATTTTTCCCTTTCATGCTGAGCCTTGTAAATTTTGCTTTTGACTAGAATGATACCGAAAACAGAAAAATGTTGACAAATAAGAAATGTCTCAATACTTTTCATTTCTACTACATTATTTTAACACAAGCCTATTGTCTTATTTTAAGAGATACTCTTAATAAATGATCCAAACGCAAACTGTTCCTCTTGCCTTTCCATTCTGCCTAATAAATTTGGTATTTTATTGTTGGCAAACATCATTTATAACTTCTTGATGCTGCCTAAGACTTAGGAAACACTTATGTCCTTTCTCAATTTATTCAATTGATTTCTCATTTACTCTTTCTACTTTAAAAATAAAAGGGCTAAGATGTAGCTCAGTGGTAGAGTGTTTGCCTATCATGTGTAAGGCCCTGAGTTTGTCTTCAGCACTGCAAAAAGTAAATGACTAAATTTGTAAAAATAATGATCTATTGATCAAGGGGTTTTATTTATATAACTCTACTCACACACCAACTTACTAAAGCCATCTTTCCCAGTCAAAATTCACTCTAAATTTGTAATATTAGATGTTCATAGAACATTTCATAATTTTTAATGTAGCTACACTATAGCTAGCTTGGCATCTGACTTTTGCCATTTAATTAAATCCAATTAAATGTTCTTAAATATTTATCTCTAATTATACCTCCTCAGTCAGACAGGATGGAAGCTACTCTTTGCATTCAGGGACATAGGAAATCCGTATCATTTTTTTCTCAATGTGAAAATCAATTCATTTCGCTTTCTACAGCAGAGATGCTTCTCCAGCTTTGGCTCAGAAAATGTTTCTTCCCTGTTTGAAGAAACACCTGAATCAACATTTTCTGTGGACACTTGATAGCCAGTAATTAAGCTAAGCCTGCACCCACTGGTATTTGTCTCACTGTTTTCATTCAGTAAGAAACCATTGGTATTCCTTTCCATGTCCTAGGAACCTCATCACAGGGGACAACTGACAAAATGTTAACAACTGCTGACAGAGGCACATACTTCCAGGAAAGGCTCTGCATTTACTTGCCAATGCACACGTATCAGAGCCTTCTCAATAAAGGAATAACAGTGATTTTTTTAATTGGTAAGTGTAAATGAATATAAAAAATAAAATAGGAACATTTTAATGTAATGCATTTCCTCCCTTAAATTTATTAGGATGGATCTTGTCCATGAAATCAAATTTTATAAGAACCTTATACTTTCTCTTTTATTTAATAGAAAGTATCTTGAAAGCAATGAATAGCTCTCTTTTATATAAAACGGCCTACATAGTAGAGTAGCTACCTATAAATATCCATAGACTGAAAGTTTCAGAAAAAAAACTGAAAGTATCTATTTCTTTAAAGGAACTATTTTGAAAATGAAAAATGTGGATATCAAGATGAAAACACAACACTGCAAAGAAAATCAGAATATTCATTTTAAAACTGGAATTAAATAAAATATTTATATAATGGACAAAGATAATCAGTATTTACAGATTGTAAAAGCATTTGAGAGTTTTAAAAGATGACATAGTACTTTTTTAGTATATTTCAAAATCATACAATGTGAGTCATATTGATTATTATATGGTTTTGATTTCAATCATAGATATACAGAAATAATCATGGCTTCTGTTCATATTTAAGTCGTTGAATAGAATCACATCCAAAGAGCCTTTAATGATTATTCTATCAACATCTAAGAATCTGAGATGATCCTTACTGCAGAAGGTCACTGGAGAAATATAAAAAAGTCCAGAGTGGAGTGTTTCTGTATGACCCTACAGCTAACAATGAGTTTTAAAGAATTATTTTTAAATAAAACAAAGAAGAATATATAAGAGAGTCTAAGCATTTACTATCTGGCTCTTTATAGTAAATATTTGCCAGTTCTAATTCTCTAAAACATACACTACCTACTATACTTGCCTACTATGCACTGAGTATTAGTTCCCAGAAGAGAGAAGCATAGAGGAAAAAAGGTTGACTTTTCCTGTGGAGTCACAGGCTGAAGGTTCTACCTGGGATATGAAGGGATAAGTATTTCTAAAATATTTAAAGTGTGTTTTGGGATTGAGGGTATAACTCAGTGGTAGATTGCAATCCTACAGCAGTCCTACATTCACAACTATATGTATGGTAGATACCTAGCATACATGAGGCCCTGGGTTCAATTCCCAGCACTTTAAATCTGAATCAAATAGTCTCTATTAGAAGTGAACAACTATATTGACCTGTATTTTTAATATGGATGAGGGCACCAGGATTGTACTTTGTATTTTAGTTGAAATATAATTATATGGAGGGAAGCTTCTTAATAGTTATGAATCAACTAAGTGACAAGACGGAATTTGAAAAGAGGAACAGCTTAAAAGAGTAATTGGCTTATATTCTATCTCAAATTTTATTTATATCTCAATAAAATTCACTCTCTCTGTACATACTTGGTAGATATATTTAGATATTTTTCGGTTAGATAATATTGTGAGTTAAATTTTCCATAAAAGTACTGAGAGATTGGCTCCAGATCATCGTATCAACATTTGTCAGTTTTCCTTTCTGCTCTAAATCCCATGAAAAGATTGAAAACATTACTTCTCAAACTCCAAAAAGTACTATAAAACAAGGAAACAAGAGCAACAGAAGACAGATTTTGAGGGGTACCTTTAATACATAAAATAAACAGGAAAAATTGTGTAATGTAAGTCCAGAGATTAGCACAGACTAAAATAAATGTGAGAACAAAATGCTGTAGAAGTAGGTGTAAAGAAAGATCCACATAGGCAGGGCCTTTCAGAACCTAGCCAGCTAGCCCTGCAGGTCTTCCTGTGTTGACAGAGTGCTGTGCAGCAATGGCACATACTCCCAGGAAATGCAGTTTCTGGGTTGTGAATATAGGATTGCTGGTCACAGGACCTGAAAGTAAGTTACTATCACATCCCATCCTGTAGCTAGCTCCACCCCCTCCTCCATCAGAACCACCACCATCACCATCCCCATTATCATTGCTGAGAATATTTATTAAGCTTATCACACTTCAGACACCATATTTTAAGCAATTTTATGTCTATTCTCTTATTAAATCCTAAATTCCATGAGGTAGATATTATTAACCCTATGTAATAAATTTAAAATGCTGAGACATGAAAAGGTTAAGTAATCTTTCCAGGGTTACAATTATTGAGTCGTGGAACTGAGTTTAAACTAAGGTTAGTCTGGCTCCAATTACTTAATCAATGTAGAACACATTATTTTACTAAATATTCAGTGTATACATTAATAGTCAATATTCCCAAATTCTGACATTCTCACATTAAAAAGCAGAAGACTAATAATTGCTACACATTTGAATATCAGCACTCTAAAAGGTACTAATTTCAACTGAAAGAATTCACACAAGGGAAAGCACAAGATATAAAGACAGAGAATAAACATAACAATAAATGTGAAAAAACTGAGGAAGACTTCTCTCATTCAAAACAACTAGAAATACTGAAAAATACATATAAGACTCTCCAAATAAGAACCTATAATAATAGACTGGACAAAAATAGAACTAAAATCAGTAAACTGGTTGACTGAGCTGAGAATTACTCCCAGAAAACACTGCAAATGACTAAGAACATGGAAAAATGAATGAAGAAGCCTTTAATAAAATTAGAGCTCAGTTCAGGAAATTCTTAAATCCAACCAATTAAATTTCCAGGAAGAACACATAAAGTGGATATGACAAAATAAAACTCCACAAACTAAACACACATTCGGTTTATGGCTTGTTAACTGATAAGTGTTAATAGAACAATGTTAGTAATAATATATATTGGTAAGAATTTATAACACATAAAAGGATTAAGAGAATGCTTTAAAAAGTGAAATAGCTTTAAAGATTTCTTCTGAAAATTCAAAAAGCTTCCAGAGGGAGAGGAATGAAGTAGAAAAAAAAAATCAATCAGACTTCTCATCTTCAATGTTGGCTATAAGATGATGATGGATAGAACACCTCAAACATCTCACTTTGAATCTAGAATTTTGTATCTAAAATATCCAATATCAGGCAGGATGAAAAATACAACTACTTTAAGGTCTGTAAGAATTTGGGAGTTTTTATACCAATAAAGTCACTCTGAAAGAATTCACCAAGATATGGTGTAATAATAAAGAAAAGGAAAAAAGGGACTGCAGTTGTGGCTCAGTGGTAGAGCATTTGCCTAGCATGTGCGAGGCCCTGGGTTCGATACTCAGCCCCACATAAAAATGACTAAATAAAATAAAGGTATAAAGAAATGTTTAAAAAGAAAGAGTCTTAGGAAGAAAAAGTTGAACAAGAAATCTATGAGTCTAAGACAAGACTAGACATAGATATCCAAAAAAGATATTAGCATAAAATACAGAATTGGGATATAAGAGGCTGTGTCAAGTAAGAAATAGAATCCAAAGAAATAAAGAAAAAGACTGGCACATTTTTTTCCATGTAAAAAAATGAATCATAAAAATGATAACTTCAAATGGAGGAGAGACAAACTAAACAAGTGTCATGCCTAGCAACTGCACCTTGGCTGAATATGTGTAAGAAAATATCAACACCCACAGTATACAAAAAGGTTTTACAACTTGAAAAGAAAAACTAGCAGAGTTATGAACAGACAAGTTACAGAGAAAAAAGAAAAGAAAAGGGAAAAAAAAGACAGAAAAGTGGCCAATAAGTACGTGAAAAGATATTACTTACCAGTAAGCAGGGGAAGAGAAATTAAAATAGAACATACTTGCTTCCCCATTAGATTTGGGAGAAGCAAAACATGATAATAGTACATTTGGGTAAGATGTATTAAAATAGATACTTTTTATACAGTTACTCCAAGTATAAATGAGAAGAGTATCTTATAATCTGTGAATAATTAACTACCAGGAATTCTATTCTTATGAATCAGAATTTTGTTCATACATGGAAAAAAATGTTATGTAAGTTAAATATGGACAAATAAGTACAGGATGTCTATTGTAATATATTTTTCATAGTAAAAAAGTGAAACATTTTTAAAAATGAATTAACATATAAATCATGTTCCATATTAGGAAACACTAAGCACAATTTGTTTTTTAAATTTAGATAAAACCCATTAAATTTTAAAAATACAGAAAATGGAAAAAAGCAACCCACAGGAAAAATGTTTGTGATATAATCCTATTTGTTTAGAACAAAAACAGTCTACACACACACACACACATATATATGGCTGGAAGTGTTGCTCAGTGGTAGAGTACTACTCTTGCATGTGTGAGGTCCTGGTTTTGATTCCCCAGTACCAGAAAAAGAAAGAAAGAAAGAAAGAAAATATGTATATATGGGTAAATGTACACTGAGAAAGACTGGTAAACTGTACCCCAATATCTTAACAATGTCATTGTAGGGGATGATGATAAGGTTTCCCTTTCACAGTACATTTCTCGGTTATTAATCTTGCACAATGAAAATGTATTTATGTGACCTGTGCAATTAAAAACATCAGGTTGAGTAGATTCAATTATGATAGAGAACTATGTTAAAAATTCAAAATTGTCATCTTGTCCCTGTCAGCATTAACATTCATTTTACTTGTCATGATTTGAAGTTTTAATAGCTCTTCATGTTGATAGTTGATATCAAGCAACCTATCAAATCTTAAAATTTCTATTCAGTCACACAGCATATAATTTTTAAAAGTATCAAACATAAAAATAAAATTGCATCCTCCAAATCTGAATCATTTTGAAGTCACTGGTCCTCATTTTCTTCTTCCAAATATTCTCTCTCCTATGGAGTCAGTTCAGGTTACTGTAGAAACTGGGAAAGGATGATGTTTCCCACATTCTGGAATTGGAACTTGTGGTGATATATTTTGAACAATTAATGCTCCCAGAAGATCCTGTTATAAACTTAGACCAAAATGACAAATAAATGGATTTCCACACTTGTGCATGTCTTGCCTTTAAGAAATAAGAATTGTCCCAAGGACAAAGCTGAAAGCCAGGTCTTCACAATCACTGAAGTACTCCCCACTCTACATTCAGTCTGCATGAGCACACTTCAGGTGCTTTTCTGAGAGGGGAGGCACCTGTCCTGAGTTACTCTGAGTTACAAATAGCATGTACTATTTGTTAGGCTGGATGAGCTTTTCAATGCATCGATAATAATTTAGAATCTGAATATTTCTTTGGGGATTAATGGATAGCTAAGTAGAGCTATTCACAACAAAGATTATTAACCCCAATTGTTCCCTGTCCAGTCTGTGGCAGTAGCGGAAAAGGAACATTACAATATATACTCACTCTTTGCAACTTTATTTTGATGATCCTTCCTTTGTGAGGAATCAAATAGATTATTTTTGAGGCCAAGTTCACTATTCTATTCAACTCTCAAAATTTGTAAGTATAAATCCAGAAACCTGCTATAAAAAAAAAAAATCATGCACTACTCAGGTCTATGAAAGAAACTGAGATAGTTATGAGGCAGTGGTGCTTTTGGGATATAGATTCTTCAATAAGGGTACCGTGTTCCTTCCAGTTTTGCCTGCAACATTGATGAATATTCCTATGGCAACTGTAACCACCAACACAATAAAGGTATGAATAATTTCCATCTCAGGACCCATCATTCCTAGCCTAGGCTCCTGGCAACTAGCAATTGTTTTCCATCCCAATAGTTTCATCTTTTTCAGTATATCTTATCCATGGAATGGTACACTATGTAGATTTTTGAGTTGACTTTCATTCATTTATCACAAAGCACATGAGATTCATCCTAATTGTTGCATATGTTAATAGTATTTTTTGCTGTTGAATATGTGAATTATATGGATACACTTCAGTTTGATTCAGCAACTGATGGGAATTCAGGTTGTTTCTAAATTTTAGCAATTATAAATGTAGCTACTCCAAACATTTGTACTATGGTTTCAATTACATTTTGAGTATGTCTCCTACAGGTTCATGTTCTGAAAAGTTGTTCCCCAGGGTATCTGTGTTGAGATGGACCCTAGCAGGAGGTAGTTAGGTCATGGAGGCATTTACCTTGATGAGATTAATGCTGGTCCCATAGAGTGAGTGAGCTCTCACGAGAGTAGGTTGATAGAAAGTGAGGCACATGGTTGATTCCCTTTCCACATCTCCACCACTTGTGACACAGCCAGGAAGGCACTTGCTAGGATGCCAGCACTACGCTGTTGGACATCCAGGTCACTAGCTATATAATTCTATTCTCTTTATAAAGTATCCAAACTCAGATATTTTGTTATACCAATACAAAACAATTAGTTACACGTCCTCATTTTAGATGGTGAAGGCAGGGAAAGGGGTTTATGTTTTCATTTGTCTTTGCTAATAAATATCTAGGAGGAGAAATGCTTGATGGTGGCTTAACTTAATCGTAAACTGCCAAAAATATTTTCCAAAGAGCCTTTATCATTTTTTACTCTGACCAGCAATGCATCAGAGTTTGTCTTGTTACACATTGTCAGCGCTTGATATTGTCTGCTTTTTAAAAAAACGTTTAGCCATTCAATTAAAGGTGTTATGGGAGCTCATTATAATTTTAACTTGTGTCTAATGACTAATGATATTAAGCATTTTCTATACTTATTTGTCATCCACATACCTTTTGGGGGGAATTTTTTGTTCAAATATTTTAATAATTTTTGTATTGTTTTTTCCTCTTATTTTAATTGGGTTTTAATATTTCTCTATCTGTTTAGGTTATAAGTCCACTATTACATATAAGTCTGAAAATGTTCTTTTATCTTTGTATTTTTTAAAAATTTCTACTCTGTGTCTTTGAAATCCATTGCTAAAAATTTAATAATTGTGAAATACTTCACCATTCTTTTTGCCCGCATACATGTTGATAAAAATTCATGGCCATGGAGATTATAAAGCTTTTAGCTCTTCTTAAAACACTGTTTTGATCAATTTCAAAAAATATATGTATAATATACAGTGCAAATGCTCTTTTGAATTCTTTGCCATGCAGCTTATTTTTCAAAGAAAAATACTAAAAAAAATAAAATAAAAATGGTTTTCCTCTGCAGAGTAGAGGGAAACCTTAACTGGCTTACAGGTTTTGATTCTTTCATCAAGTAGGGTCATAGACTTCAACTTTTCTCATTTCTTTTTTAAATTTTTTTTTAGTTGTAGATAGATACAACACCTTTGTTTTGTTTATTTATTTTTTATGTGGTAGTGGGGAATGAACCCTGTGCCTCACATGTGTGAGGCAAATGCTCTACCACTGAGCCACAACCCCAGGCCCTTTTTTTTCATTCTTAACACCCTACTAATACAGATTTGGCCCTATATTGATCCCTGGATCTTCTCTTACTACGTTTTTTTTTTTTTTTTCCTCCCACCAGCTCTTTCCTAGATCTGCTGCTCAATTGCTGTCTAAGGTTCTAAAATTGCCATAAAGAACAAGCTATCCCAGGATCAGACCTCAACATTGCTCAAATCCCTCACTTTCTGGGATCAATGGCAAAGAGCAGAGATTCCATCCACTCTGGGGGAACTGGAATGAATAGAACTGGGTTTGTGTTCTGGATCAGTCATTGTTAATTTGTTTATTTGTTCTTTCCTTCATCCACTGAGCAAATTACTTCTTGACCAACTGCCCTGTGCACCATGCTAGGAGCTGGGAATACAGTTGTCTATGAAACGGACTTAGCTTTTTCCCTCAAAGAAGTGACAGGCTGTTCATTATCCTTTTAAAGTTTTTCTATGCTTAATTTTTCTATTCTGAAATGGAGAAATTGTTAGTTCACACACTTAAAAATGTGATAATTAAATACCGAGTACATCTGCATTTTTAAACAATGAGATGACCTCTCCTCCCCTGTTTTCTGCAAAGGTTACCTCCTAAATAGCTTTTCCAAAAGGGTTAAAAGAAAAGTTCGGCTTCAGCATCTCACTGAAATGAGTGTCTAGGAGGTGGAAGGACTTATTAGAAAATGAAACCCAGGGAAAACAGCTTTCTTGTATTCTTGATGTATTCTTCTTTCTTGTATTCTTGGTGTATTCTTGATAATACATTCAACACTATGATACTACTGCAATAGCTGCCAAAAAGCCCATACAGAGCAGATTGCCTTTCAAAATATCTTCACTCTTCCACTGAGCTTTGCTTGTTTTGTGTAGTTCTCATCCACCCATAAATCCCATAAATCCCAAAGTCTGATAAGCAGTCTTTGCACATATCAATAAGACTTTTACACTAGAAGGAGAAAGACTTGGAAAACAGCACCAGAAAATAGTTTGACATTAACTATGTATTAATTTTCAGAAAATAAATTATCTAAGATTTTGGGAATTTGATTTAAGGGACACATTCTTCTGAGATAAAAAATAACTTTTACAATACAAGCTATTAAAAGGCAAAGATGCAATACAAGCTTCTTATTGTTAATTCAGTTCTCATAACTTCAATTTTAATAAAGCATCCCATTGGAAATGCATCCCCATGTGGTGACTGCTCTGGAATATTGGCCATTATTTTCCAGGCATTGTAGCTATCTTTATTTATATCACAGGGCCCAAAAGGAATAGTCTGGATTAAGAGAGCACATATATAAATCTTTCAGTCTAAGAACATGACAATTGATCCAAGAGAAGGTAATATGAAACTTTAGAAGTTTCCCTGTATCTTCATGAGAATTTGTCACCAAATAAATTCAGATAGAGAGAGAGAGAGAGGAAGGGAGATACAGGCAAAGAGCAGGGAGTAGGGGAGGAAGGAAGGAAGCCTGGCAGTTATTTCTATTCACAAAGTTGTCCTCAGCAAGAGTGATATTTCTTATAATCATAAATTTTTCAGCATCTGAATCCATTCTTTATAAATTGTTCAACTTCTGAATGTAATCCTTCCACCAAATAATGACCATTCAGTGCCGAATGTGGTCAGGACCCAGTGGTAGATTCACATGTATGATTGTTTTATATTATATAAACACATATATATACAAACACGCATATTCTCCCAAAACCAGCTGACATAACCAGCATGAACAGAAGCTTACTGTGCAAAATTTGCATGTGGTCTTTTTTTTCCCCTTAAAACTACCAAAGTAGACATGAGCATTATACTCATTTTATAGAAGACAAACCGAGGCTCACAGAATTCAACCTTTTCCAAGGTTACATAGATAGTAAGCAGTACAAAACATTTAAATGCAAATGTTCTCTCTCAAAAGCTTTTCCTTGGCTATGTGTGATAGAACTTTAAAAAGGCTCTTTCCCTGGTCACCGAGCATTCAGTAGATATGTAATAGAAAATATCCACTGTACATCAGTGAATCTGAGGGTTGCAAAGTAAGCTTAGTGCTTACACAAAGCACAGCTCACTATAGCCAGAGAACTACCTATTATGAAAATAAGCTGTTGGCAAGACCTGAAAGAAATCATGGAGGGCCCCATGAGGATTAAGAACATATAATGAAATCAGGAAGCTGGTCTAATGAGAAAGAAATTCAACACACCTCGCCTCTTCGGTTCCTTGAATGTTTGGCACACTCATTGTTTTATTGTAGCTTTTTTTCCCCCCACATAGCCCAGAAACTATGTATGTTCCTTTAGGGAAGCATGGGACCAAAACATTTTGTGGGGATAATTATAAAACGGATGGATCATTAGTAAAAGCAGATGAGTCAGTAGAACGTATGGTGTTCAATGCAACTAGGTATCTGGAGAAGTTATTGGCAAACCTACAGGCAGTCTGAAGTAGAATTTACCAAACACATGATTTTAAAGCATAACTAGATTGTTTTTTTCATCTCAAGAACTACATGAACCATAAATCTCCTCCTAGTGACATCTAAATTAACACATACAATAAAATTAAATATGGGCATATAAAGAGCAGACTTTTTTTTTTAATAAAAGGCATCAACTAATAAGAAGGTATTTGAAATATACATGAGGGGAAGAGCTTTCAGGTGGAAGAAAGGTAAATGACAGTGATGACAGAAAATGGTTACATATTAATTGTCTACAGGGGAAGGAAACCACTGGATACTTAGACGGAAGACACCACAGAGAGTGGACAGTCCAAGTCCTTCAAATTGTTGAATGAGAATGGAGGTGCATTGAGTGCTACATGTAGATCTAGATAGGTAGACTAGAGCTTTTCTCACACATCAAACTTCCCCCAAGACTTTTCATGAACTACAAATTATAGTATCAATTTGTTTCTTTTGTCTGAGGTTCCCTTACATACATAGGTTTAGAAAAATACATTTTAATTAATTCAGCCTTTTATACCTTCCCTTTATTGGTGACTGAAACTTGTTTCAATCTAACTTTATTCTATCAATCAGGATTTGGATCTCCAATGTGCCATATTTTATTCTCAGACTATTTATTATCCAAGTTTTATAGACCCACTTTAGAAGTTAGGATCATAATCATAACTCATGATAAAATATTTTTCATGCCTAGAATAATGGTATGTATTTGGAATCTGAGTATAATTTTAGATTCTACTAAACAAAGTCTACTCCATAGGCCATCTTACCATCCACAGTAAGCTCCCCAAGAAACTATTTATGAAAGCTTCTTCACAACAGTCATTATATATAGGACATCCTTTCTTTGCTCTTGATCCAAGACATTCATTGGCAGGACAAATGGTTTATGATCATGCTGAAATGCGGAATCTCGAGCAATTTGCAAATTTTTGTTCCTTAACTGGTATATATTTTAACCTTCAACTTCTTTCTATTCTCTTACCCTTACCCTTGTTTCTCATGCTTCCAGAACACCCACTTATACTCCTGAAATACACAACAACAAAACCTTAAAAAACAAGGTTTTTTGGATTTTGTTTGTACCAGACACAGTTCTAAATATTCCTTGTTTATCATTCAGCAGTCTTTTGAGATAGGAATTGTCGTTTTCTCCATTCATTGAGACAATTGAGCCTTAGGGAGGTTAAATGACCTAATCACTCTGAGATAGAGTTGAATCAAGGCAGTTAGATTTTAGAGTCTGCATTCTATAATCACGTGTTGCTTACAAGGGTATGTTCTGAGAAACACATCATTAGGCAATGTCATTATGAAAACATAATGTCCATATTCTAAGAAGGATATATCACTAAGCAACCCAATCTTACAGGATCAACATTGTAAATGTAGTCTATGATTGACCAAAATGTCCTTTTGCAGCACAAACTATACGGGTTTCACTAATACACACACACACACACACACACACACACACACACACACACACAGAAACACACAATAAACTACAATGAGGCTAACATTCCATGTATACTTCACCTTCTGTTCTTCAAGGAATACACTCATTATAAGAAAAAAATAATAAGCTTAAACATAGAGATAACCTATGCCCAAGTTTCCCAGCTATACTTAATCACCTAGTCAAAAGCACTCAAGTTTGTCCAGGTACCTATAGTAACAAAATTTTCCTGTCTAGGGGAGAAGAACACAGCCAGAAAGGCACAGCAGAATGCACAAGGCAGATCTAAGCTTTTATCTGTTCTACAACAAAGCTTTTCATAGTGAGAGAAATTATTTTTAAAGTGTCTCTCCTGTAAGGAGAATTTCCAATTTAAACGCAGTTCACTACAGGAGAGTGCATTAGTCCTGTGCCATGCATCCAGGAAATGCTCCATAAATATGAACAGATAATTACTAAAGTTATAGATAATATAAATTACACATGTAATACATATATATGAGTTTTTAAAAAGCATAAATTCAAATAGAGTGTTAAATTATATACAAGAACAACAACTGCAAAATTATCTGCATGAGAGGTACAGCAAGCACAGGATACAAAATAACCTTAAACTCTGCTTGGTAATCAAATATGAACAGTGATGCGTTTGTATTGGGCTTTTTTTTTCCTTTCTTCAAAATTTGTTCTCAGCATGATTTTCAGTTTTAAATATTGAAATCACTCAAGCTTGAAGAAAAGTTTTTATACTCAGTTCAAGAGAAATATAGGGCAATAATCTTGAATATAAAAGATCATTTTAGAAAAGAAATACATCGATGGGAGCATTTATACTGAGGCCTATACTTATTAATTTGGGAGAGAGCTGCATGGCTTTAGGGTCGACAAAAAGGCCTAAACTAAGAAATAATGAATCATCAAGCTGAAAGTGATCTCAGAGGTAATTAGTCTCACCTTCTAATTTTCTAGATGAGGACACTGGGACACAGTTAAACTGACTACCCCAAGGTCATATCAAGAATTAGTGGCAAAGACAAGACTAGAGCTCAAGAGGCCCAGCCAGGAGGGAGCTGCATTTGAAGATGGGAGACTCTTGAAAGACATTGTGGACTTTAAATAAATGTTGCATCCCATATAGTACTTTATCTTTCAGTCAAGGACAAAGATAAATGAAACTGCAGACAAGTCCTGGCTTTCCACGGAGGAGACCAGCTATGAGATTCACAGCAATAATTCTTGTGTGACTAAGCAAAGGCCTCAGCTGCTTTATGCCTGCTTGCTTTAATCTCCATGTTGTCACTCTGGTGCACTCTCACAGGGTAGAAGAGATCGTCAAAGTAATAACTTTCAGCTTTGTAAAAAATCTGGAAAAAAATTCATAGGTAAGTATTTAAATAAGCCATGGTCTTCAAAATCCACATGTTGGTGAATAAGGCTTTTATAGAGGGGAAAGTCTTGGTTTTGTAGAATATATGACCTTGATAATGAATAGTGAGCAGATTCTGCAAGGAGATATCTTAGAAATACTGAGTTCCCATGACTAATATGAAGATGAAGAAAATAAATCAATCATTTCTTTAGTCAGATGATAAACAGAGTCTGCCATTTTTTTAAATCCATATTTATAGTGCACAGTGCTACTAATGGGTATGTACTCTGTTTAAATGATATTCAATAGAAAGAAACTATCATCTATTTCACATTTTCTTCCAGAAAAACCCTGGAAGAAATTGGTGCTGAGATGAGGTAACAAAGGGCAGGCTGAGCTTTTCTTGCCAAATAAGCTCTATTATTTAAATTAATCACAAGGCCAGTTTAAACCAGCATAAAACTTGAATGCATGTGTGATTCTTTATTTCACATTACTATGAATTTATCACATTTAATTAGTGTCAAAGGTAGCAGTGATAATGGGAAGGCGGTCTGGAATGAAAACCAGAAAACCTGAGTTCACATTCCAAATGTGAATTTACCTGGCTTCTAGCTTTGCCCAAATCAATGGCTTCAAGATACTACAGCTAAAGAACAAAAATCTTAAAAATTACTCAGGGCAGCCTTCTCATTCCACAGATTGGGAAGCTGTGGTTAAGACTCATTCAAATGTAGAGAGCTGGGTCACTAGCTGAGTTGGGACTCAGTCATCAACCCCTCTAACCTCTTTCTAGGATAGAAGCTAGAAGATAAAAACCACACTTCATGGATTTCTTGATAGGATTTTTCAGATGATCTAAGTTCCACCAAACTCACGAGAGTGGGAAGTAACACCATGAGTCACATTGGTAGAATCTCTGACAGTGGGTACAAACAGTGATGGGACTTCTCTCTGTATAATTTTATTCTGTAGATTGTATTTAAAGAGATAAATGAGTCAGTGATGAATTTTGTCTTTCTCTTCTATGGCTCCTGGAGTTTAAAAAATTAGAATGAGACATTTGAGTTACATGATTTTTATATAATCTATTATATATTGTGCATAGAAAACCAATACTTTGAAATATGTGGTCTCTTTTAATAGTTTTTATTTGATTTTGTGACCAAGAAAATATCTCCAAGTTCTCAATATTAAAATGAAAATCATTTTCATTTAGATAATTAAATTTAGAATAATCAAAGCAAAATTTCTGAAGGCCAACATATAATGGCCAACATATAATGGAAGATGTGAATTGCTTACACAATTATATTGTTATTTTGAAACACCATAAAGATTTCTGAATTCGTAGATAAGAAGATATAAAAAGGGAAGACCAGAGGAAATATGTACTCCCCTAACGCCAAATTTAGTCAAGAAAATGAAACAGGGTCAGTGTCTAAAGCAATTAGAAGAAGATAAACTAAATGTTGTTTAAATCAAAAATTCCGGCTTTTGGAAGTTTACATGCTAATTCATCTCTTCCTTATTTAATACTACCCATTACCTATAATACTAACATTTTAATCAGCTCTATTGTCCAAAAATTTCAACAAGTTTACCACACAGAAACAATATTGATATGTGAAAAACCACACATACACTTAAAAATACTGTGACACTAGAAATTTTTCATCTGTGTCCAAAAAATAAGAAAGATGGCCTGTACTAACAAGAATGTCAGTACAAATAGGATATTGAAATATGCAAGCCATTTCTTGTACAGCATTCAAGAAAAACCTTTCACATTCAAACTGTCACTCATATTAATGGAAGTGCTAAAATGCTTCACATTCATTTATTCACAATCATATTGTTTTAATACTTCAGAGATAATGGATCACATTCACCCCTTATCCTGTTTGACTCTAACAGGCTTTCAAAAAGGAAGTTTGGCTGGACACAACACAGAGAAATGCTATTAAGGCTATGACTGCATGAGGAGATGCATGTGAAGTGTATAGAGTAAGTTTGGCACACATTTAAATGCTCCAATTAATGGACTTTAAATGTCATGATTAGAAAATTAATCTATGATACAGTGGCACTGGTGACAGAAACATATTTTCATATCCTATAAGTAAACTAGTGATATTTCAAAGTAGCTTACAAGCTTGTACACAATCTGTTCACCCACCACTATAATGTGACTCCCTTCAAAACATGGACTTGTATCAACTTGACAAATATTTGTAAAATTAACACAGAAATGAGCAAATAAAGTGCAGTTAGACTGCTGGCAGATACAGTTCTTGGAATATATTAGATATTTAAAAAGTGGATAATAATAAAATATTATTATGGTTTGGATCTTAAGTGTCCCCCAAAGGCTCATGTGTTAAAGGCGTGCTCCCTAGCTGATGGCAGTACTGGAAGCTGGTGGAAACTTCTAGGAGGGGGACTCAGGCAAAGGAAGTTAGGTTATCAGGGGTCCTGGCCCCTTCCTCTCTCTTTGCCTCCCTGCTGCCCTGAGGTGAGCAGTTACCTCTGCCACATGCTCCTGACATGAAGTGCTGCCTTGCCACAGACCCAAGAGCAAGAAGGACAAGAGATCATGGACTGAAACCTCCGAAACTGTAAGCCAAAATAAATCTTTCCTCCTTTAAAGTGAATGTTCTCTGATATTTTGTTACAGTAATGAAAATCTGATGAACACAAATATTTTTGGACTAATAATGATAACAAAATCTTTCTGGAAAATTTTAAATTGACATTCAGTGTGTTGTTGAAAACATAATGTATGAAAAAGGCTTGTTGTGACACTAATTTCTAGAATAAAGCACACCTCCAAATGCTTGCACTTGAAACAAACATTTCTACAACATGCCTGTCACATTATGTACATCACCGTCAATGGCATTACCCCTTTGGGGAATCTACCAAATGGTATCCAAGAGTTGAAGAAAGAAGGCAAAACCATATTAGCTAGATAATTGAGTAATCCATGTTATTTGTCTCTTCTGGTCCACCATAATCACTGTCATTTATGCCTTTATTTATTCAAGAGGTATTTACTGAGTTCTTATTTTGTAATGTACATGGTACCCACCCAGATGCAGCCCCATACCTTCTCCCAGGTTAGTTTGGAAAGGAAGATCATTGGGAGTGAGGGTTTTTATATGGGAGTTGAAGGATTAGGATGGAATGAGAAAGAAAATAGGCCATACATTTTTCACATTTCCTTTGTGACAGGCAGTTCTGGGTAATCCCTGCTCAGAGTTCTTCCTCTCAGAAAATAGCCTCAGCAGCAATTTGAAGAGTAAAGTCAAACATCTTATAGTCATCCTTCATTTTTCTCATTCCCGCCCTATACTACAAACTAGCTGCAAACTCTGTCAGCTCCACCTTCAAAATACATACTTCAACATAATCATTCATCCAGGTTTTCCACACCTACTTTCAATCATGGTCCATCATTGCATCTGGAAAACATGATGGTTTTTTCCTCCCTCTCTTGGGCTTCTGCAATCTTTTCTCTTTACAGGGATAGAAATAGAAATCCCAACATTCCTTTGTTCAAATATTCCAATGGTATCCTATTGAATTGAGAATTGAATAATGGAGTGCAAGTTGTACCCTGCCAAATTACATAATCTGCCCCCCCCCCAAGTCAATGCCAGTTTCCCTCTCATTCTATGCCTTGCTCACTGTGTTCAACCACCCTGGCCTCCTGGCTCTTAGTAAGCCTTCACTACAGGTCCATTTCAGGCCTGCTGAACTCCCATGGAGCTATAACAGGGCTTAGAGGCTGCTTTTGCTGAAACCTCTGACTCTTCACTTGGGCCTGCAAATGTGCAATGAGTAACTTAAAACAGGAGTAAAATCTGGCCTTTTCTGTCTTCATATTATACTCTTTTGCTACATTAACTTTGGGTCAGATCTCTGCTCAGCTCTGCCTGTAGGTATGTTAATCATTTAAGGAGTAGCTTATTAAAATTGATGATACAAGGTTCATTTGTCCTAAACTTACCTAAACTTTCCTTCCTCCCTCCTTTATTGTTTTTTACTTTTTAGGTACTGGGGAATGAACTCAGGGGTACTCGACCACTGAGCCACATTCCCCAGTCCTATTTTTTCTTATATGTGAGAAAGGGTCTCACTGAGTTGCTTAGTGCCTCGCCATTGCTGAGGCTGGCTTTGAACTCGCTGATTCTCCTGTTTCAGCCTCCCAAAGCACTGGGATTACAAGCGTGCGCCACTTTAAGGAGGAAAATTCCAAGAGTAAGATATTTTCAAAATTCACAGGTACAACATAATCAACAAATTATCAACCACTAGCTTGCACAACACTCTTCTAGACCACTGGTATAGAACCTAGAAGTCTCTAGACATTGCCCTCAACCTAAAGAAGGACCCAGTTATTGTCCCAACTAAGTGGATTTTGTTCTTCTGACCTGTTTCTTCTTTGAGTCATTCCTCCTTCCCAGCTTATCTCAAATTCAGTAACAGCAAGTCTTATAGGCAATCATCTCATGTTGGGAACCAAACTGCCCCCCAAGCAGTAACCACCACCTATTGCCAGAAGAACCCACAAAACCCTAACCCTAGATAAGGATCAATCAGACCATAGTTTGACCAAGACCACTAGACTTCACATATGTCTTGTCCCTGCCCTAATTCTGGAAGCTAATGCTAGTATTGAAGACAATTTCCTTCAACAGTCGCTAGACTGCTATCTTTCCTGTGTGACCACACTGCATAGATTCCTTTCCTTTTTCATCACCACCCATCTCAGGCCTCTGTTGAAATTGCAGTGAGTGGTCATATCCAATCTGTTGGGACCCCCCAGAATCAGGCCGCTAGGCTAGGGCTCCAGTTACAGAGCCTTTTGTCCCAGAAGTGCAGGTTTCTTTCTTGTGTTTGCTCAAACGTCACCTTCTCAGAAGCCTTAATGTGATCCCCCAACCTAAAATAGTAATGCCTCTTATCCATTCTCTATGCCCTTAACCTGGTTTAATTTTCTTTGTAGCATTTGCCATTTTCTGACATCAATTACATTATATAATATGCCTATTGATTTATTTCATTATCACCTTCCTTCCTGCCTGAACATATCCATAAAAGCAGCGCTTCATCTTCACATGACTCTATCTTCAGCACCTACAATAGTACTCCACATATAGCAAGGGCTAAGAAAATGTTTTTTGAGAGAATGAATCATTTTATAAAATCCTTACATTCCCAGAAGTTGCTAACATGATTACTATTTATAGACAAAGACATTAAGGTAAAAACAGATGATGCAACCATTTCTGGAAAGAGATGAAAAGATCCAGGAAATGGGACTCACAGTGGAGGACTGGATGCTTGATTTAGGAATGAAAAAAAATCAGGAAGGAAGTAGAAATAACAGTGTTTCTAGTTTTTTGTTTTTCAGCTTCTTGATTTCTTTAATTTCAGTGCTACAAATGATGCACTTTGGGAAAATAACATACCTTGGTTCTATAAACTTGATTTGTTAATTTCCAGTCAAAAATTAAGAACTATAAGCAATGGTGATTATTTACAAAAGACAAATGAAGAAAGCATTGAAGGGACCACTACTTAATTACTGCTGCATTTTTCTGTTCCTATGTCATGCACAGGGTTAGCTTTTGATCCTTGTTAGACCAAACACAAATATAATTTGAAAGGAAGGGGTGGGGAACTAGAGTTGAAACTTGCAAGGAAGCAAGAGCTCACAGTAGAACACAGGGAAGCCTTAAAAGAGAAAAGAGGATTATAATGGCCTTTCCCATTTGATGGATGAATAGATTTTGTATTTTGTTTCAGTGTATCTTCAGGGCTGAACAAATGCTTTGTGTAGTAATCAGAGTAAAGCTCAAATCACGTTTACTGCCTCCATATGGCTCCAACCACATATGCACAATGGTAGATACATTGGGAAAAAAATAAAAAAAGGATAAATCGTTTTCCTAGAAAAGGCAATTGTGTCAGTAGAACTTTAATGAGCAAGAGTTCAAATGCAAGCCAGAGCAAAAAAATCAAACTTATAACATCATCTCTTTGGTGCCTTTCCAAAACAGCAATTTGATAAAAGAGCATCTGCAAGTCTTTTATCTGCAAACTTAATTTCATTATTGCACTATACTGTACTTAAAATAAAAAACAGATCCACACATTTATTAAAATTGTAATGAATGAATCACTTAGGCTTTGATCTCCTACAGCAGTTTTAGTGAGCTTCCCTAAAGGGAGATCAATTAAGCATACATTTTTTTCCAAACAAAACTCTCAGACAAAGCATTTGAATTTCATTTTATTGAAAATTAGGCATAAAAATATCATAAAAATATAAACTCTCCACTATTTGTGCTGTTTTTAAAATATGGGCCACAGTCTTATTTCATTTGTGATATGAAAAATTAAATTTTACAATTAATGATTACAGGGTTCAGAATGAGCTATACCAAAATATGCCACTTTTGCATACTGAAAAACTGCAAAAGCAGGAAGATCACTTTCACCTTTCCTGGCCTCTTCCCTGAAGCAGATCATAAGACCCCAATGTGTGGGGTACCCTCTCTATGCCTAGAAGAAAGGGGCTTCCTTTCCCTATCTCTGAAGGGTCACAAAGGAGAATATGAACAGTTTCCCCCAGCTATTTACTATTAGGTGATTTCTTTAGTGTCCTGTCATATTTCTCCATGATTGTCCACTTATCATCAATTCTGGCATAAAAAATACACAGGTTTTCGGTCCATGATCTATTATCCCAGCGGCTTGGGAGGCTGAAGCAGGAGGATCGGAGTTCAAAGCTAGCTTCAGCAACTTATTGAGGCCCTAAACAACTCAGTGAAACCCTGTCTCTACCTTAAAAAAATACAAAAAAAGGGGAGGGGGATGGGGATGTGGTTCAGTGGTTAAGTGCCCCTTAGTTCCGTCCACTGTACCAAAAAAAAAAAAAAGACCGGTTTAACCATTTCTTCATTTCCTTTGAAGGTTCTCCTGTCACGCAAAACTTAAATAAATTTGTGTGCTTCTGTCTTGTTAATCAGAGATTCCTAAGAGAAAGAGATTTTTCCACTTCTACAAAGACATCTCCTAATTTTGTCTGACACAATACACTAAAAAGTAGAATTGTGTCTTTTATGACACAATAAGAAACACTATTAAAATATTGTATTTCTAGGAAAGTACTTTTCATCAGTTGACATGCTTTCCTAGAAAACAGAATCTTGCTCCATACTGGGAGAGTTTTGATTTATTTGCTGCAGTACACCGTTGATTTTGTGCTCCAAAACACAAAGTAAGAGACCCATATAATGATGAATTTGCTAAAGTGACTTTCCATGAGAAAAACACATTTATTTTCCACTGCATATAAAGAGTTTTGAATCTGAACATCTCTTCTATGTACCTGGAAAGAAAGTTATCCAATCAGGCCAGGAAGGGAGAGGAGTTCTCCAAATATAACTGAAAGAGAACCAAAGCAAGCACCTCCTTAGAAGCATTATGTCATGGGACCCAGGGGAAGATGCACAACTTCTGAATTGCTACTTTCTTTACTACTTAAAAATGGAATGATGAAAATTATCCCAGGCCTGTGTTCTTGTTCTGACTGTGAAACGAATTTCGTGACTTGGAGAATTCTTGAAGTTCTCTTTGTCTCAGTTCTTTCTTCTCCAAAAAGGAGCTGTTGTAGTAGGTACTCTTCCATAGTTCCTTCTGACTCTGAAGTTCTACAGCTTCAGTAGCTTGGATATTTTTAAAGATATTTTCATTTCTTAGGAAATTCTTTCTGATTTTATAACAAATTCATACTCTCTTCAGACATTTATATAAAGACTCCTCTAGCTGGAAGAACTGGTGAGGGAGGAGGAGAAGGAGGAGAGGACGAACATGTTACTATTCAGGAGTATCCCAAAGTTCCCTCACTTGAGCATTTGCCATCACCCATAGACGTCCAAATCAAACAAATACAGATAGAAGATCTTGAAGGAATCACGGATTCCTGAATAATCGTGATTTACCAAGTAAATCACTGGCATCAGTTAATGAGGCAATTAGGAGCACCACTAAAGTAATATGAGATCTATGTAAAACTGAATTATATTTATTATTTAGCCTGCAGCATATTAAAAACTAAACTACAGAATATGCAAATTGAAAGCATTGTTTTAGGTCATTTTTAATTACCTAAGTATTCCAGATATTTCCAAATATTCCAGAAGGAGAAGAAAATGATTAGAGATTAATTATTGTGGCTATTACAACTTTTCTCCAAACCTACTTCTCAAAAATTAGTATGACATTTAATCATCAAAATATCCTATCTTAGCTCGGCATGGTGATGCACACCTGTAATCCCAGCACTTTGGTAGGCTGAGGTAGGAGGACCGTGAGTTCAAAGCCAGCCTCAGCAATGGGGAGGTGCTAAACAATTCATTGAGCCCTTGTCTCTACATAAAAACACAAAATAGGGCAGGGGATGTGGCTCAGTGATCGAGTGCCCCTGAGTTCAATCCCTGGTACCAAAACAAAACAAAACAAAAAAATCCTCTCTTAAAGATTGATTTATTTAGTGATGTCCTCTACATAGGATGGATTGGCTATGTAAGACATGGAAGAAATTCTGATTAAAAAGACAAATTGTGCAAAAGACAATCAGAGAAACTATATGTACTGGAATTTAGTAGCTTATTTGCCTCTGAGCTCCCTCTACATGGGGCAATATGGCCCATACATATACACAGCAATAATATATGTCTATCAGAGGAAAGGAAGAAAAAAAGTAAAGAAGGAAGGAAGGCTGCTTGAGTAATTGTCTTTTTAACTGTTATCAAACAAGGAGTGAGCTTCAGAGATGAAACACCATTACTCTGAAATTTCAGCTTGTGAATAAAGATGAGGCTGCTATTCATTCTTCTCTGCTTGCCATTTCCACTGTCATCTTTTTAGCACATTAGAGCTCTCTTTTCAGAGAACTGCTGAAAACCAATTTTCGTAATCCCTTTCCTCCTGGAATGCCTTCACCCTTTATCCTTGGAAGGACTCTCACTTCTTGTTTTTTAAACAAAGCTTTAAAAAAACAGCCATATAACCATTTACTCAGGTTTGGGGAGCTGGAGCAAAGATGGCCTAGCTCAGGGCCTGGTCAATGCTCCCAGGGAGGGTGCCCAGACAGGCAAAAAGCTGCTTACACACCTGCCATGAACAAAGCCTTAGACAGGTGAGCAAATACACATAAATAAATAGATTTGAATGAGAAAATGAAGGAAATACACTCAGCCTAAAAGAGACATAGCAGCCACTAAGTAGACATTTACTTCAAATACAGGTTTCTCCTCACTTCCCTCTCTCTCTCCTTTTCAGCAGTATTTTGTCGGGACAATTCATCAACCCTGCTGATATTTTATTATTCAGAAAACCAAGAATTTTTTTAAACCCATGGGCATTTTAGAAAATTAAGTTTCATGGAGGTAACAAAGTACATGATTTTATAAATGTTGTTGAATTTCAGGATTCAACACTTTCCTATTATTACTTTCCCTTGTTGGGGAACAGACAGGATGGACACCAAAGCATTAGCAGGAAGCAGGTTTATTGGCAGCAACCAGGTTCAGAAGGGGAGTGTTCGCCATGGAATTGATGAATTCCTCTGAACCCTGAATTCAGAAAATTTCTGAGCTTTACACCCAGTATGTAGGAGGAGGGGCTCAGAGGCCCACAATCCATAAAAGTCCACACAAAAGCAGCTTTTTCCATTGTTCTGGGCGTTGAACCCAGGCCTGGATACAAAAATGCAAATGCCTCTGTGGAGGCCTTGGGTTACTCTTTCTTATCACATCCTGCCTCTGCAATACACCTCTCTGTTGCAGAAATTCTTGCTGATAGTCAAAGAACAGTTATGGTGAGGGTCTCTGGAGAAACTTAATTAAGATTTTCTGTGGAGGAAGGGATGCCACTACACTCTCATCTGTAAGTTTTTTGATATATTTTGATACAAATATATTATTTTGAAGAGGGGTATGCTAGTGACTAGGAGTATCACTTTCCCAACCATCTAAAAGGACATTTTCATCTTGCTAAGATAACTGGAAATTTAGATTATAATGGAAAGTGTGCTTGGTAAGCTTGAAAATAGATCCAGTAAAGGGAGAAGTCATTGGTGAGACTTAATGAATAAATCTTGCCCTACAAGGGAAGCCATACACCAGTGTCTGCATGTCTGCTTATATCTGGCTGTTTGTGAAAATTCACCAAATTTTTACTAGAATATTTTCATGTTTGTTACTACGGTTTGCCTTTGATTATTCTAACTGGATCTGACCTACATCATTTTCACATTTCCCTCTGCTACTCCTCCCCCCCCTTTTTTTTTTTTGGTACTGCGGATTGAACTCAGGGGCATTCGACCACTGAGCCACATCCCCAGCCCTATTTTGTGTTTTATGTAGAGACAGGGTCTCACTGAGTTGCTTAGCACCTCGCCGTTGCTGAGGTTGGCTTTGAACTTGCGATTCTCCTGTCTCAGCCTCCCTAAGTGCTGGGATTACAAACTTGCACCACCATGCCCGGCTACTCCTCCCTTTTTTATTCCTCAGTCTATTCTAACGTGAGAGTTTACTCGTATCCTAGTTATTCTGTTCCACCCCTCCTGTTACTTCCCAAAACCAAACCTACAAATTTCTAACAATCCTGAAAACATGTATAAATCTATTATTGGTGGCCACAGGAGTTCCTTACAAGAACATCCATCTTTATCTCATTTGGGTCCACAGCTATTTATTTCCACTTTGCTTCCCATACAAGATCTATCAGTGTAACCCGGGTGGTCTTTTTTTTTTTTTTTAATATTTTTTATTTGTAGGCAGACACAATAGCTTTATTTTTATTTATTTATTTATTTATTTTTATGTGGTGCTGAGAATCGAACCCAGTGCCTCAGCCACACTTGGTGAGTGCTCTGCCACTGTGCCAAAACACCAGCCTTCATCATCTTTTCTTCAAATGAGACAGTCTTTTTGCATGCTCTTCCCTCTTCTCCCTCTGTTTCCTTTGCTAACTCCTCTTCACATTCAAGCTTCACCTCCACTCTCTTATCTTCTAGGAAGCCTCCTCCTGAATATGAGTTGCACGTACCCTGTCATGATAGCTAATCTCTGTAGTGTAGCCCAATTTCTAAATGTCTCTATCTACCTACATAGTATAAATTCCTGCCCATCTCATTACAAATACCTCCCCAGTGCCTAAGTTCCATGCCTTTAAATACCTCTTAAAATTGAATTAATGTTCAAAGTTTTCTCCCTAGTGAATCAATTAACACCTTAGATACTAGAAGGAGCTATATCTGGTCCCTTTTTACTTAAGAATTCCATTTTTTAACAGGTTACTTGGTTTTGATATGCAATTAGAATTATTTTTCAGATGATTATCAGAAATTATAATTTTCTGAACTACTTATGGAATGTAGAGATCACAGTTAAAGAAAAATTATTGCCTGAAAAAATATGCAGCAACTTATTGGGGGATTTTGAAATGTTCAGGTCAAAAATATGTAAATTTTACTATAATTTTTTGAGTTTCTTCCAGAAGTTTTGTAATGCAATATGGAAACTAGGTATACACTTTCCTTTTTTATAAAAGTGAATCATTTACAAAAACAATTTTTAATGCCAAAGTTACTTAGAAATATTTAAGGATTTAGAAAAGGTCTGCATAATTAGTACAAAATCATTATACACATAAGAATATACTTTACCCATATTCTTTTTTGCATGTTTTACACATTATTTCTCTATTCTTTAAATGAAGTGTGTTTGTGAAATTATTGACTTTGATAATTTCTTGGAAAGGAGAAAGAACAATATTATTTAATAAATATTTTCATGTGATACATTTTAAATGAATACTTCTTAAACTTGCAAATTCTGAGATAAAATATTATTATAGAAGATTTATAGTTAAAATATGGACAAAGTCATAAAATGATAGTCTGCAAAGAACAGGAAGAATTCTCTGTGATATTTTCTTCTGTTCAATAACTATCATTTTAGGAAGTACATTGTTTGAATTTTTTATGATAAAAAGTCATCATAAGATGAAAAAGCCACAAGGTTATATACTCTTAAGAAGAAATAATAGAAAGAAAAATTATCCCTGCACAGAGTAAAAGGAAAATGCATAAACCAGAAGTGAATAATCACATGAAGATAATAAAAATAAAAACAAGGTACCTTCTATTTATGCTAAGAGAATGCTTCTTGGTCATTACTAGAAATATATCATTCAGTTGGAAAATACATTCATATAAACATATAAGAGATCAATCATTAAAAAACATAAAATTTGAATTAATTAAAAGAAAATATGACTCCAAATCAAAGAAATAAGAGAATTTCAGAGCATAATACTCAAATGGTATTATGCTCTCTAAAAAATAAGGTGTTTATTCTTGAGCCTTGAATACATGACTCCACAGAGCCATGAGCTATCCAAAAGCTCTAAGTGGTGACAGTGGTTACAGAGAATGAGGAGGTAAATAAATCCTGTGTTCAAATTTTCTCCTTGCATTCTAGATTCTCTGGGCCTTAGGTCCCCTAAATCAAAAAGAAAATATTTAAACAATCTAGTTTTTGGTTGTTGAATTAAATGAACCAATATACACAGAGATGATAATGCCAGCAGACAGTGGAAAATCAGTGAATACCAATCTCTTTCTCCTTTTACCCTTTGTTATACAGGGCATTTCAAAAATATATTATTAATTTTTGTCCTTATAATATGTAGTTTTAATTGTGTATAAAATATATTCAAGACATATAAAAAGCCATCAAAACAATAGGTTCCCAAATTAAAGCATTGACTCCTTACATTGACTCCTTATACTTATGGCCACAAAACATTTTGTTAGTTATTTTTATAAAACTTGTACTTGAATATTTTTACTTTTCAAGAGATCACCTTTAATCATTAATAATATTAGAGTTGTCTGCTATGATAAATCACATTTTTGCTTTGTAAAGTAGTAAAAAACCAGATGCACAATTAACGAAACCAAGGCTCAATAAAGCATAAGCAAATGGGGAAAATGTAAAAGCTAGAACCTATCAATTAACTGAGTTAGTGAATATTCTTTGTTTCCATATAAATTATAAGTTGGTAAATAACTTGGATAGTCTGAATAAATTCTTGTTACTTAACTCCAATATTTTCCAAGTGATTTCAAGGAGCTGACCCTGAAAAGCAAGATGAGTTAGGAGTTATGACCAATGGGAAGATTTCAATCTCATCTTCATGCCTTTGCATCTTCTAAAGATATCTAATTGTGCCTGCACCTAGATTTCATGTGCAGTTGTCTCACACCAACTAAATTTTTGAGGAAAAAGTAAAAGAGCCATTTTGGGTTACATATGAAAAACTTTATGCAACAATTGCATATTGGGAAACTGCAAAATGAGCATGCAAATCAATTTGCATGCATTGGTGAATGAATATAAATGAGCTATTTTCAAAGTACAGACATCCTGGTATAGCAAAGGATACTGGTACAAAAGGAATGAGAAGGAGGTGAATTGCTCCACTTAGTCATCCACTTGCAATTTTCAATGGAAAATTGCATTGTCAGTTTCCATTATGCCTGCACAAATTTAGATGAATTAAAGAGTCAACTACGTAATTATTGATAACATATATGTGTATGAAGTAAAGCAGGAAAATCTTGTCAGTCATTTGGAACTTCTCAAATGTTTCTAGAATTTCCATTAGGGAAAGGAGACATTACGAGAATAATATACCCTACTATGAAACCAATTTGAGGCACAGTGCCAACTATTCAGCCATCTCACTGATTGGGGACCAGAGATGGGTGACAACAAGGAGAGATGTTATAAATGGAATATTAATACAAATCACTATACTGAGAAGGAAGATTAGATCTGGTTCCAGACCCTGCATCTTGTTAGTATCTCTTCATTAATTACCAAGAGTATGATCATTAGATCTGACAAATGTATCCAAGTTTAAAAAGATACTTCTTAGAATTATACAGGATTTAAATTCTATAATTCTTCCTTTTATGATATTCTTTCAGAATATATCCTGCAAGGTTTATGTCATATTCTGTTCTGACAACATGAACATTCTGTTATTTCTAACAGAATGTTCAATCTAGCATGATAATTCAAATCCTCGGAAAATCATATAATGGGTCTCATCTTCTGAAATGGACGATTGGCTTGACATTTCAAAACTCTCATAGAAAATTCCACACAATGGGGAATCACCAACTTACTTTATTAATATGATCTTACATTTGCAAATATATCTTATTGCAACAATATACAGAGATTTTTTCCTTACTTCCTTTATTGAATACAGTGAAATTCCTGATCTTTACAAGTTATTTACCTATTTTTACATAAGTACATAAAAATCCCATTTTTGCCTATGTGTTACGTATATGTATTTAGCTTTCTATATTCACTAAATATTTTTTAAAGATGTTTTCATATTGGTTTATATACACATGTATATCTCATTCATATTATGTTGCAAGACATTGTATGTGGCTGTACTATGGTCTAATTTAACAAAGTATAATATACAAAGAGTATTAAACAATATTTGTGAGACTTGCTCGGTTTTTCTGAAAAATAAAGCTTCTAAAAATAGAATTATTGTGTTAAGGAATATATCTACTTAACATTGGCATAACTATAGTTCAATCACCCCTCAAAAGAGTTGAGGTAATTTCCATACAAGGGGTGCAAAAGCATAGAAGTGCTTATGTTGCTGCATTCTGCCAACACTGGATCTGACTGGGTTCTTTAATCTTCTCAACCAGCTAGACAAGAAATAACAACTCATTTTAATGTACCTTTTTTTAATTATTGAGGTGAAGTTTCTTTTCATATACCTATGGGCTACTTTAATTTCTCTTTAAAGAACAGCTTATTTTGTTTGTTTGACCTTAACCATTCATATTCTCACTTCTTAATATCTTGACGTTAATTAGGTTTACCGACATTTATTGAGGTCTTACCAGTGGACTAGACTCTGTTAGCTCTTACATATATAATAGGTGTAAGAGCTCCCCTGGGGACTTAGAACCAGGTACAGAAATAGGTGGGATGATAACTATAATAAAATGTAGTGAGTATAAAAACAAGAGTCTACACAAAGTCTGATCACCACTGCTCTGCGGGAGAGCCAGGGGTGATCAAGAAGAGAGGGTCAGGGAAGACTCCAGAGAGAACACTTTACAGATGGGTCTTGAGTGATGGTGGAATTTCACTTGATAAGAGATTGGTCAGAAAGCATTAGGTCCAGCAAGAATAATATTAGAAAGGGCTCCAGGACATGGAAATGCAAATTATTCACAATATCAATAATGACTGGCTTAAATCATAAGATTTCTCTAGGGAGAAAGTGGTAAGAAATTAGGCTGGGCAGGTGAGGAAGCTGATTTATAAAAGTGTTTACCTGCCATTCTGAAGAAATTGTGCTTTATCCTTTAGCCAAAGGAGATATATTATCTTTAAGGATCATTCTAACAGTAGAGAGAAATGGCTTTAGGGGTGGGGGGTGAGGAACAATGCCTGAGATTAGGAAATAGTAAGGAGTAATAACAACCCTGATGTATGACTAGAAGAACCTAAAATAGCATGATATCAATAGAATCCAGTGAACTTGGACACTGTTCAGTCCCTTTATCTTCTGGCTCCTGGTAGCATTATATACTTATCTCTGTGACGACGAGTATTCCACTGTATTAATAACATGCCTTTAATTTCCAGCCCTTCCCCTTTCAATTCTTAACCCAAGAGTGGACCAAAATATAGTGTTTCACAAATAAATAAATAAACACAAAGTCAAGTTTCCTTACTTTCCTTGTGTTCACATTTTATGCAAAAACAAACTCAATATTTGTTAATCTAGTGCTTTTTCTACCCAGCCTCTATAACCTTCTAATGGATTACTACAAACTGTTTGCTTTTGATATGGAAGAATCTAGTGATTAGAGTAATTTGTAATGATGGTGACTTAATTAAGAGTGTAAAACAATCCATTAACTGTAATTTTTTAAAAGATTCATATGCTTCTCACTCTTCATAGTCATACTGCTGTACTTGCATTTTTCAAAAACTAAAGCTCATTTTTGCTTGACTGAGGACATATATTAAGAATATCACTGAGGGCACACATGTGGATCCTATTATAGATCTCTTTATACGCTGATTAACAGGGAATTTTATTCCTAATTTTGATGCCTGGCTATTTTAGACTTGTATTTGAGTTTTAGCACTTCATTTGTGTTGCCAAACTTTCAGCCTGCCAGTGCTGAGGACAGAGAGGTAAACACTGCCCAAGAGCTAGCAGCTCATCACCTCGTGTGTAATGGCTTCTTTATGAGGAGTTTTAGAATTATCAATGGGAAAACAACAGGGATCCAACATGAGCTATTATTTGTATATTCAATTTTACTGGGAAACCAAGAACAAGACAGAGTATCCAGAAATAGGTGTTTTTAGTTTTGTGAGAACTTTGGTTGTTGCTTTGTTTTTTATTTTGTTTTTAACTCAAAATGATTTTTCAACCCACTTATTTCATCCTTCTCCAGAAAGAATTTATACCAGTGCCATAGTCCCTTTCACCCAAAGCAATAATTCCCAGAAGAATGACAAAGGGATTGGAGTGTAAGAGACATCACTCAAATGTGCTGTAATAAGCCACAGGGCAGGAATTGGCACCTAGTAGAGGTGGACTCAGTATTGGGCAGAACCCTGCAGAAGGCAGAGGGAACAGGAGGAAGGGCAAAGTGTGAGGTAGAGGCAGAAGCTGTAACTCGAGCTCCATTCCATTCAAGGAAAGATGAAACTGGGGCAACCCACTGTGTAAGGAGGGCAAGGGCAGCTGGTTCAGGACAAACAGAAGTTTGTGGGCAGAGAGCCTGCCCAGGGTGTTTTCCAGGGACACCAATGTGCCGCTACAGCAAGTTAAGACAGTTGCAGATGTAATTCATGGGCCACGTGCTCTGAAACAGTTAGTGCCACATTTGAAGCAAGGCATCTGTGAATTATAACTCCAGACTTGAAATAGGATTTTTACTTTTTTGGCAGGGGGTAGTTTTTTGGGGAATGTGTATTCAGGGTGTTTGTTTTAGGCTGCTTCTAACTCAAGACTTAGGAGATTTTCATGTTAAAGGCTATCAAAAAAGTACAATTATTTACCTAACTAGAGAACTGAAAATATATTTTAGTTGTTATTTAATCAAGGCTCCAGATCAGAAAAAGTAAAACTTTCAGCAATTTAAGACTGACAGTTGTCTATCTAAGCTACTGTGAAGTATCTTTAAGGACAGAGATTTACCCACCATCTCTGCTGACTTCTGTCATGGTTGCACTTGAATGACAAGGGAGGGGCATTTTTCTCTTTCCTTAACCCTAAACAAAAACACTCTTGTTCAAATCCATTTCTACTGTTTTGTCCTTTGTGGACCAGACTACCACTGCCAGTATTTCTTAGTTGCAATTCTTTTATACTTCTGTCAGATCATATTTTTCTAGCCTGCTTTTCCTGTTCACCAATGCAATCTCCATCAAGATGCCTCTTTTACACAATTTGGACTGCCAAGAAAAGACACTAGTGACAGGAAATTTTTAAACCACCAGGTAACAACAACCTACTAAGAATTTTATAAAGTCTTTGTCCATGCAATTTTCCAAGACATATAGCAAATTAGCAAGTCAAACCAAGGCAAGAGGGAAGGTGAGGGAGTCACTGGAGGTGTAGCAAAGCTAACAGTTGTACATTTCAGGAAGTAGCCTTTGGGAGGGCAGTTGCCCATGGAAGTGATAGTAGGTGAAATAAACAGAGCAGGAGGCTAATGAGAGGAAGAGGACTGAGCACACAGAAGGGGGATCTGGAACATTTTCCCTTTATCCACTAATATGCAGATAAAGGTAAATCAAAGGGATATCAACTACAAGGATTTTATTTCCACTGTGGACGCATAATACAAAATTAATTTATATCAGCAAAGAATTTTCATTAAATTAAAGAAATTCTTCCTAGGAAATGTTATTGAACAGTTAAATGAAATTCTAAGAGAGAAAAACAATACGAAATTGCATTAGCTAATACAGACATCTTGAAACACAATAGAATTCTAATCTGTGAAATTGTGTGAAGATATACCATAATAACTTTTTTTAAGGAAGGGATTATAAATTATGGGCATGACCTCAGGAGTCATACAGACTTGGTTCAAATGCCAGTCCTGAAAATTTCTAGTGTGTAAATGTAGGAAATTGTAAAATTATCTCTGGGCATCAACTTTCTCATTTATAACACCAGCAAAATAACACCTAGCAGGGCTGTGAAGTAGATTAAATAAAATAACATGTATAAATGCTTAAAATAGTGGCAAACACAAAGTGACAGCATTTAAGATTTTGCTATTATTGTTGATGTTGTTAGTAGGAAAAATTTTTAACAAAGAATGCCAGAAAATAGATAGAGGATGATTAGACTTTACGTGGCTAAATTATAGACAATTGTGTATTTATTCTTGCCATTTTCTTGCCCCTCTCCCCACTTCAGCTCAAGACCAGGGCTAGAAGTCAAGAAATGCATGGTCTAGTTATCGCCTTCATTCTTATTTTAAACAACCAGTTCTCAATGTTCCAGCTGTTTCAAATATTCCTAGATTTCCTGCCCCCCACAATTTACCCACCCCCATTATCTTCTTTACTCCTAGCACCTGTTCCTCTCTCTCAGTTGTCTGTCTCATTTTCTGAATTATCAGACATCTCAAGCTTCCCAGCTTCCCTGAGGCCCAGGCGTCCTTCCATCCTCCATCCCCTATGGGCAGGAGACATTCTGGGATTGTATATTTGGCGCCAATCCAAATCCTTGTTGTCTCTGTTTAGAACAAAATGCAAAAATTTGTGTCTGAAAAATAAGGATTGTGACCAGGATGAATAATGCCTTGGTTAGGGAATGGGGAGGCGTCTATCATTTTCCTTTATTTCTAGAGCCCTCTAGAAGGACACAGCTTTTGGCTAAGGGTTGCAGAGGGACACCATTCTAGATGAAGAATTATTCTGATTTCTGAAACTACAACTGTGCCTGTACGTCTGTGACAGAAATCAAATCAATTAGATATAAACAGTAAAAGTTGTTACCTAACTATTCTGGTAATAGAGGTTTCTGTGATATTATTATTTTACAAAAAGGGTATTTAAAAATGTTCCTGTTATGTTCTTGGTTTATTGGGAACTTATAAGGAGGTCAGTAAGTTTAACTCTTTTGTTTTCTTATGAACAAAAATTTTTAAAATTTCAAATATTCATATTATTTAAACTATTTTCCTCTGTTTTTCATTGTTGTTTTTCACACAGCTCTCAGGAACCATTGGGATGAGATGAATCAATTATCTGAAAATACTAACAGCTGGTATGGTAGCCCAGGCCTGTAATGGGTACCCTGAGGCAGGAAGATTGCAAGTTCAGGGATAGCCTGGGCAACTTAGTGAGACTATGTCTCAATAATAATAATAATAATAATAATAATAATAATAATAAAAAAATAAGAGGTCTAGGGGAGTAGCTCAGTGGGGGATTGCTTACCCTGCATGCAAAAGATCCATCATTCAATCCCAGTATTGAAAATAATAATGTGAAAAACACTATAATCTGATCATAAGAAAGAATGAATTTAAAGACAGACCTTTTAGTGTTCTAAGGTTTTGTGTGGAAAAAAAATACTGTGTAGATTATTTTAAGTTATAAAGATAATTATAATAACATTTTAACCAACATATATTTTTTAGAATTTTAACATGATCTAAGATTTTTAAATCTCTCTTTGCTTGAATTATATTAATTTCTTTTATCTGTCATTTGTGTTTATATTTCTGTGTGTTAACATATGTAAACATATGGGTTACATATGTAGCCAAATAAATGTCTCATTATTTTGAAATATCTCAATACTTTATTTCACAAAAAGTTGGCCCAAGTTTTTAAATGCACATGTAATACATCCTATTACACATTTAACGGTCATTTGGGTAATAAAATATAATATAGAACTTTCTGTTATTATGTTTTCAATTCAATAAATTAAATATTTCACATTTAAAGCAGTCCACATAATTTTAAATAAATAATGACACTATTTTTCAAGGGAAAAATCAATTTTGTACTGAAATAAAAGAACTTAAACTGAAACATGGTATCTTGCATACAGCAGCTATAGTTATATGCTGCCATGCCAGCGATATCCCTGAGGAGAGTCCAGGCATGCTTAATTATAGAGAGACATCATTACTTAGAAGAAAAACATGAGTCGTTAGTTTCCTTGCCTCTGCTGGACTGGGGTGGTTCATTCTGCTGAATCTAGCAATGTCTGAGTAACACTTACGCTTAGCTGTCTCCACAGACAGGGTCAGGTATTGTTAGGTCATGAACAACAGCACCTTCTGAGCTCTGATCAGTGCTGCTTCCGTTGTGAGTTCATTATGTTTATAATTAAACACAGCTCCTCCTGAGGTCAGGAGGCTATTGAAGTAACTGTTCTTTTTGGCATCTCCTCTTCTAACTTTTGGACCACTGGATCACTCCTGGGAACCAGGGTAAGACAGTGCTATATGAAGTAGCACTTGCTCCTGTAATGTGGTGTTGATGTGTTCCTAATTATAGTCCAGATAGTTTTGAGCGCAAGTAACTAGACAAGAGTCCAGGTCATCACTTTGGCTTGCCAAGTCAAACTTGTTCTCCTCCCGCTTCTTCCTAATGATAGTTTCTCGTATATACCAGAAATGGCACAGGGAATACATCTTTCTAATTCCAAGAACTACTCCTGGATTGAATTTTAGGCAATGTGTTGGGAAAGCAAACTTATCCAAAAGAGGCACTATCTTCTCACTATGTAATTTCAATTAAGTACCCACTGTACCATCATCTGTATCTTCAGAGGAACCATATTATAACTTGGCAACTCTGAGTAAATGTCTATTTATGTGACTGAGTTAGGTCTTTACATTTCTGTCAAATAACCATGGACTTCAATAGCTTCAATAATTTTACCTACCAAATTCTGAAATTGATAGAAATTTCATATTGCTTGTTTTGTGAAAATTAAGTCTTTTCACTCAAAAGGACAAAACGTAGCTGCATTGTTCTTTAGATATACTATGTGGGGTGCTTTACTTCTATCTAGTTCCAGTAAAATCACAAGCATAATATGAATAGAAGGTCAACAAAGGAAGCAAATGAACAAGTGTTACAGAAATAAACTGTGATGAATTCTGACAAGCTAAGCTGTTTTTCTTTAGTATCATGACATGAGGAAGTGACACTATTTTTTAGAGTCTGTCAAAAGCCTCAAATCTAAAGACTTTATTAAAAGTCAGCCATTTAAATTAGCAGCAAATTGACAAGTAGTGAACAAATTCCCAGCATACTTTAACTGTTTGATAAGAGAAATACACAGGAAATGTCATACAACGAACAGAGTTGCCTGCTGAGGTATTATTAGGCATACCTGGGCTCAAATTTCAGCTTGGCCATTTGCTAGCTAGGAGACTTTCCACAAGTGAGTTTTACTAACCCACAATTTTCTCATCAGGAAAATGGGAATTTCTTAAAGCCTATCTAGTAAGACCGTTGTAGAATAAATAAGGCAAGATGGACAAAACACAGTGTTAAATTCCTTTCACTCAGTAAGACATAAACAGCAGTTATTATAACTACTGTGATTCTAAATAGAATGAATTTTAAATCGTACTAAAATTTAACAGGCATTTATGGCATCATTAGAGTCGAGTCACCCAGTGTACTTTTTAAATAGTTTGACATGTAATATTCTAGGGGGAAATCATATATATTTATGGATTTAGAGAGTTACAAGAATTATGATTGGACTCAAAAGTAATGCTTTTTCCAATATCCAATTACTCATTCAAGTATTTATTGAACTCTTTCAACATACTCATCACTCAATTACTTAATGATTTCAGCAGCTGAGTTGTCCTAACTGGAAAACTTACATTGCCTGATTTTGTAGGCAAGGTATTTGCTCAATAGATGCAAATCTAAAATAATAACCTATGTTTCATTTCTAAACATTATAAAGACAAGAGAAATTGGGAAATGATCTAAGTTCAAAGATTGTATCATGGGTTTTACAGAAAGTACTCTCTTTACTTCTCAGTTTATCTACATAGAAATACACTCACTCTCTAGAATGGTCTTTGCATTTGTGTTACAAATAGTTGATGTTTTTGCCTAAAATTTTTCACAATAGATTTCCATTAAGTATTATTTTGTATGTAAGCATTTTTGTACTTTTTGTAAATGCTTTGGTATTCATTGAACAGCAATTATTTTTAATTTGAAGATTTTTTTAAAAGTTGAGGGATAGTTTATATTCAACAAAATACACAAATTTTAAGTGTATAGTTCAGGGAATCTTTACAAATATATATCCACCTGTAATCACTGCCCAGATCATGCCCAAGGTTCCATTCTATGTCCTTTTCTGGTCAACAGCACTAAAAGATAAACTTACCTCTACAATATAGATTAGTTGTGCCTCTTTTGAACTCCATATAAATAGAATCATATAAATATGTTACTCATATAAATTGCTTATTTTATTTCTTTAAATTTTGCCCAAGAAGGACATGGAAAATAATGTCCTCTTAACTCTGTTATATACTCTTTTATCACTCAGTAATAACAAAACTCCACCAAACCTGATGCATATTTTGGCATAAATTATCTAAAATAATCCTAAATTAGACTTACAGAAACATATTTAACATTTTCACTATGAACATTCACAACATCTCACAGCAAGTTACCCTACTACCATTACATATTGTTTTGCAATTTTTCAAGCTTTTCTAAGACTTTATTATTGTCATGTGTTAGATATTAGATGTCCTCCTACAGTCAATATGTGAGACAATCCAAGAAATTGTAGAGGTGAAATGACTGAATTATGAGAACCTTAACCTATCAGTGCATTAAGTTAAATGATTAGGTTAAGGATTTCCTGCACTATACACTTCAAATTTGTATATTTTGTTGAGTGTAAACTCTACCTCAACTTTTAAAAAATCCTCAAATTATAATTGCTGCTCAATTCTTTGTAACTATAAGAAGGTAGATTGTAGCTAGAGGGGATGGATCACTGGGGCATGCCTTTGGGGTTTAGATTTTGTCCCTGGTAAATGAAGTGCTCTCCCCATCCCCATTCTTCCTGATCATCATGTCCTGAGCTACTTTCCTCCCCTACACTCTTGCAGAGATGTTCTGTTTCATATCAGGCCCAAAGCAACAGAACCAGCTCTCTGTGGGCTGAGATCTCTGAAACCATGAGTTCCAAATAAACTTTTCCTCCACTACAATTATTCTTGTCAGGTCTTTTGGTCACAGCAGTGAAAAAGCTGACTAAAACGGAAATTGGTACCAAGAAGTGAGGTTATTGCTGTGATTAATCTGACACGTGGTTCAGAAGCTTTTGAAGCTTCTGGAATTTGTGGGAGAAATTTTGAAAAGTTTAGAGAGGCAAGCTGGAAAAATGGCAGATTGTTCTAAGTGGAGCTTAATAGGCGATTCTTGTGGGAGCTCAGAAGACCAGAATGCTAATAGGACTGGGGACACTAAAGACTAGGCTCAAGAGTTTTCAGAGGAAATGGAGAACTCCACTAGAAATTGTACTAGAGGCCATTCATGTTATGTTCTAGTTAAGAAGTTATCTACAGGGGCTGTGGTTGTGGCTCAGTGGTACAGTGCTTGCCTAGCACATGTGAGGCACTGGGTTTGATTCTCAGCACCACATAAAAAATAAATAAATACATAAATAAATAAATTAAATATATTGTGTCCATCTACAACTAAAACAATATTTTTTTAAAAAATGAAGAAGTTGTCCACTTTTTGCCCATGTCCTGAAAGTGTCTGAGAGGCTGAATTTAAAGGTGCAGGACTTCCTAATCTGGTGGAAGAAATTTCTAGGCAGCACAGCAATCAAGCAGTGCCATGGATACTGCTGGTGGCTTTTAGCCAAGTTCACTGTGATAATAAGGAGCAGAAAACAGAGCAAAAAGAGTTGAAAAACTTGGAGTTAATCCAGAGAAGTGTAAGTAAAACTGAGACTAAGGAAATTGAGGTTGTTGAAGACTTTACAGTCACTAAATAGATGGTAAATACCAGGAGACAATAGGAAAAATGACTTGAGGTCATCTCAGGAATTGACAAGACCACATTCATCTCAGGCTCAAGAATGTAAAATAACAAATTCCCTTGAAAAGAGACCAGTGGGGCACCCTGCTGATTCTTCAGAACTGCATGATGCAGGAGTTAGGGGGTCATTAAGGCTTCAGATTTCAAAGGAAGGCCTAGACAGTTAGGCAAAGTGCAGTAGGGTCAGATCCTCTGCAGGCAGCCCCAAGAGAACTATGATGCATGGACATGTGAGAATGAAGCCTGAACTACAGTGGTAACACCCAAGATTAAGAAATGCAAGTAATGTGGTACAACTTCCAAGGAAGCTACAGGAATCAAGCAGAGACAAACCAAGAGAGAGGCTACATGGGTTACAACAAGCAAGGCCATGGGGTGGAGCCACATAAGCCCTTTGAAGACAATACCATGATGCTATGTGTCTCAGATGCTGGAATTAGAGCTATAGGACTTGTTGGCCTACCTGGATTTTGGTCTTGCTTTGGTCCCATCCCTTCCTTCTATGCCCCTATTTTTCCCTTATGGAATGGAAATGTTTACTATATGCCTTTATATATTTGATATATCTAACTTGATTTTGATTTTTAAAGGGGTTCATGCTGAGAGTTTGCCTTGAGTCTCATAGGAGACTTTGGACTTGTACTTTGGAGCAATCCTAGAACTGTTGAGACTATGGGTGGTAAATACAGGTAGGTAGGCTATAGCTGGAGGAGGTGGGTCACTGGAGCATGGCTTTAGGATATAAATTTTGTTCCTGATGCAGTCTCTCTCTCTCTGCTTCCTGGTACCATGTCCCCAGCTGCCTTCCGCTGTGATACCCTTTCACCATGATGCTTTGCCTCATCTCGGATACCAAGCAATATAGTTGGCCATCTAGGACTGAGACCTCTGAAACTGTGATTGCCAAATAAGTTTTTCCTCCTCTAAAATTGTTCTTGTCCAGTCTTTTGGACACAGCAGTGAAAAAGTGGAGTAATTATCTAATCACAAACTCTATGTGAGATAGGTTAACAGAAATTAACAAATTAGAAGTCTGATTAGGTGGTTTCCCAGTTTGAAATCTTGGCAATTGAATCAGAATAGTGGTAATCTTATCCTACTTTTCACATCTTTTTAGAGGCAGATACATATCTGGAATCTAGTTTTTCAGATCTCACATCATGTTCTGTTTAAACACAAAAGGTAAATAATAACAATGTAGGAAAGGAATCTGAGAGGGTTGCACTCATTCTCAGGTTCTAGAAGAAATACAGGGAATTTATACTTAAGAGAGAAAACTGAAAGCCATGGAATATATGAAGAAATCTAAAGCAAATTATCAAAGAGATTTTTTCAAAATCTAATCAGAGCATTTTAAAACTTATTATTAAGCAATGACTATGTAAATATATCTATTCCTGTACTTCTGAATAAAAGGGACTGAACCATAAAATTAAAAAGAAGTACACAAGGAAAATATACATATGGGTTTTATATAATATTTTTGATAAGATAAAAATTTTAATATAAAAATTAATTCTGCATTACATCAAATATGCTTGTGCACTTTTTGAAAGCACAGTTTCACTGTAGTAACTTTTAATATTAATTTTATTATGTAAAAAAACAAAGTCTGATTGTCTATGATAAGACCTAATTTTCAATACATATGTATAGAAGCTAACATTACAACCAATGCAGCCAACATAAACTGAGAAATAAGTATAATATGGTCAATGTCAGTTTTTAGGAACTAGGAATTCTCAGACTCATTCTCACAATGCAGCTAAAAATAACAGAAATGTTATATAGTTCCAGTCTTTTCTATAGTTAATTGGGATAATTATTTTTTAATAATCAGTTTAATTGTTATATTACATTTAATGATATCCAAAACTGGAACATGATTTCACTTTCAAATATATAACTTGATGCTGAAAACCACAGGAATATCTTGCTCGAATTTTTAAAGTTCAAATATACTGCTAACCTGTCTGCAGCATACATGTGAATAAATTATAGGACAGCCTCAAAGAAAAATTATAAATTGGATATACTCATTATTATACTATTAAAAGGCTCCTATGTCAGATAGAAAATAACTTAGAATAGAGTTCCAAAATAGCAATAATATTTTTTTTCTCTTTTTTATTCTAATGTTGGGGATTTAACTCAGGGCCTTGTGCATGCAACATAAGTATTCCCAATGAGCTACATCCCCACCCAATGCTATTTTAGATAAGATACTATGTGGAAAATATTCACTGTTTAAATACAGGACTGGGGTAGAATACAGGTATTACATAAGGAGTGAAAGACAGTTTTTGCAAATGCTTTTGTGTTAAATGCTTGTTAAATCATAAAGTTCTCAGAATATGATTTTAAAATATTTCAAATCACAGCCTGATCTAAACAACAATAGAACTGTTGTATAAAATCAAAGGGGGCTCCATGTCTTTACTGCTTCATTTCTTTATAATTTGAAACTTCTGGGCAATTCACACATTAGAATTTAGAGGAGAAAGAAAATGGTCCATATTTGAAATTTTCAAGAAAGTACTCCAAAAGATATCATTCATAACAGTGGTGGTGGTTATAACAAAAAATAAGAAAAACATATGTAGAGAAAGCTGACTATGTGTTTAGCACTGCTCTAAGAGCTTTACACAAAGTCACTTGTTTAATATACCAATTTTAGGGGGCTGGGGTTGTGGCTCAGCGGTAGAGCCCTTGCCTTGCATGCATGAGGCACTGGGTTTGATCCTCAGCACCACATAAAATAAATAAATAAAGGTATTGTGTCCATTTACAACTGAAAATGAATAAATAAATAAATATGCTTTAAAAAATAATATACCAATTTTACATATAAAGTTAAATGATATAAAGTTTGACTATGCCCACTTATAATCTTTAGGAAGTCTGCCCAAAATATAATTTAACCCGTACACTTCAATTGCTTCTCAAAATAGGAAAACAAAATCTTATAGTAATACATCCCACATAATTCGTGGCATTGTAGAGTAGTAACTCAGTTTTGGTTCCTGGGATGTTTCAAGATGAAACTATAGATCAGCTCTTTGTCTCATTCAAAGCTTTTCCAAGAGAGGTGATCCATCTCTTCCTAAAATGGCAAACTTCAAACAAAACTTTGGGTAAATCTCAGAAACATTTTGCCTAATACTTACTCATACAATAACTACTTAAATTAAAAACAAAAATAAAAGATCATAAGCACAAAAACTACAAACATTGTATGAACCTACCTATTTTTCTTTGTTGTAGTAGTTAAAAATGCTACATCAAACAGCCAATATATGTTACTAAAAGAAAGACAGATTGAGTATAATTTATTATACATAGGAGTAGAACAAAATATGGTATTGTCACTGGATTCCAGAAGCCTACAGACTCTACAGGCACATACAAGAGAAACCACGTGGCACTCCACATAAAAATTTCAGCTAATGCTTTTAAAAGGTCATACAATGTATGACCTTAGATTTCTACACCTAATCTAGCTCATGAAGATTCTACTTTCCTTAAAACAAGAATCCTGATTACAAGAATTTCTTTTTAAGATTCTAATTTTATAAACAATTCTGTTTTCCCTCTACTTTCCCCTCCAATTCCATCTACAGTTGACAGTGGGTGGGAGCTTAACAAATGTTGTTGACTGACAAATAGAAAATAATGTTTTCTCTCTTTATCTGGCCCCCTTTCAATCTGTTCCCTACACTGTAGCCAGAGTCATTACTAAAACATAAATTTGATAATGCCACCCTCATCCCCAGCTTTCACACTATACTCTGCATTCCTTTTCCATCATGTGTACAATAAAGACTAAAATCCTTGACATGGTCCAAAAGACCCTGCATGGCCTGTTCCCACTCCTCTCTTGAGCATGGAATCCACTCTCCATACTCAGAAGCCTTCTCTCAGTGGCATGAACATGATGTACTATCTTCTGTACAGACTTCTGTACCTCTGGCTTGCTCTAGTTAATATTCCTCTACCTTTACTTGGTCAAATCCTTTTCATACTTCAGATTTAAGCTTGGTAATCACACTTCCAAAATCTGTTTTGGACTGGGTCACTGCACATTATTTTAAATTCTCTTACCACCATGCAGCAACTCTTCAAAATACATGCCATCATTTTAAGTTTGCATTTTTAAAAAAATCAATGTTCTTTCTCATTAGAATCTGAAGGCTATATAGTTAGGAACTATTTCGTAGTTTACTTGCCATCTTATTATCTGAAACTAGTACTCTGGCTCATACAAAGCACTCAATCAATATATGTTGAATAAAGAAGTGAATAAATGAATGCATGAGTGGGTCTGGGATTGTGACTCAGTGGCAGAGTGCTTACCTCGCAAGTGTAAGGTACTGGGTTCAATCCTCGGCACTACATAAAAATAAATAAATAAAATAAAGGTATTGTGTCCATCTACAACTAAAAAAAATTTTTAAAAATGAATGTATGAGTGACTATGGTTGATAATCTGGTTACATTAGTGAAGTCATAGAAAATGGTCTTTATTAAATTCAGCCATTTATCACACTGCCATGTAATATTAAGCAATCATGTGTGCTTATGATCATTTGGATAGAGAAAGCCTAGTATGAAATTTAAAAATACTCACAGCCTAGTATGAAATTTAAAAATCTGTGACCCCCAAAGCACATGGGACTTGTATCTAGAGATCATAAGAAGCATAACTTAATTTCTTATTGGTCATCCTTTATTCTTATTTTTAAGAGGGATGGCCATGGATATTCACTAATTCTTCAAAGCTACTAGGAAACTATTAGTACTCTTAAGTAGAAACTTATTAAATAATAATGGCATGGGAGCACTTAGATATGTATGATTCACTGAAAAAGCTCTGTATTCCATAAGCATACATCACTCAAGAAAGATGACATTCTTGGACAGTTGAGTTCTAAGGCTGACTCTCAGGGTCAAGGAACATAGTGATATATATAAACTTCTGTTCCTGCAACCATTTTTATATGTATTGTTTTTCTCTTGAATAACACCTGAACCTGAAAAAGATGTCAACCTGAAGGAACTGGAAATCTTATTCAGCAGATATGATGATGTCATCTTGAGAATAAGAATGTTTATGCTCTCATCTAGACTCTGACACAGACCTGGTTATGACACATATGTCCATGTTTTCTCTCCATCAGTATATAAATAAATAAATAAGTAGAATTTTCTAGGCCCAAATAAACAGAGCAAGAATGAAAATGAATTCATTCAATAAAAACAGTCTGGAAACCCATGGATGCACAAGTTGTTTCAAGGCTCTCTAAGCCAAGGTGAGAAGAAACAGAGCAACTTTATATTCTTATTGTCTTTTTAGCAGTTTTTATGGTATTTGAAATAGGAAAGCAGTTAAAATGATAAAATACAATGTTATTAAGTTTAAAAAAGTATTGTAGTTAGGATCAGAGATAAGGCAAATTTGTTTTTAATGTTTGATGGTCTATTGGTTTTTTTCCCCCTAAATTCTCTTTAATGAATGCATATTTGTTTGTTTTTAAGTTAGTTTTTATAAAGAGTGTGGCAATCAGTGTAAACACTAGCTAGAGGCAGGGCCTTGTTTATACTTCATCTGAATAGAAATAATCTATCCCTAGCTGTCAATACATGATCGGTGCTAGGAGAGGCATCCACTCTTAATTAATTATTCAATAGTCACTTGACACACATGAAACAGGGAAAATAAGCAAAATGGAGTCAATCCTTCTGGGAAGACAGACTATGCCTTTATCACTCCATCTTCCATTTCTATGATAATCAAACAAATCCAGCCTTTTGTTTTCTTTCTACGACTAATAGTGATCTTTGTACTGTTTTCAGATCAAATTTTCAAACGAAGCAATGGTCCAGAACAATCCTAATGGATTTGCTCTCCTGGGTTGCTTGTGTATCAGGTACTATATTGTTCCAATATGCATCTGGGTAATTCCAAATTATTCATCTTATAGAAAGAACTATCATTTTCCAATATAAAATGCATTTCAGATACATCTAATCCTGCTTCTCTTAAACATTACTTGTTTCCATGCTTTTTTCACTCTTAACTGTTCCTGATTATGCATGATCCCTACATTAAAATGCATAGAAAAATTAAAAAATTTCATTTAAAACACCCTCCCACACAGTACAAGCTGTCATTGTGTCATATTTGTTTCCTAATTTAAGAAAGGAAGTTATATTTCATTAAATTGCCTTCTTTATCATTTAAAGTGGCATTAGGATACTTACATTTTCCCATAAAAATATATTCATTTTTATTTCTATTAATCAGTGCAAAGGTGTGCACCTTCAAATACTACTACTAAAACCATCATATCAAAGCTGTCTTATTCATGATTTATAATTAAGTTAGATTTGGCAAAAGAAAAAAATGTTCTGTTTTATTTTTTGTAAAACATAACTACAAAGTCTGATCTTTGTAGTTATCTAAATCCATGGAAATTTACTGGCAAAGGTAAAGTGCAGTATGGGCCACTGAATACACAGTCATCTATAATTACTTAAGCCAAAATATGCCTAAGACAAAAACCCACATGAAGGCAGAGCACAATAAAATAACCCTTTACTTCCCCCCACCCATCTCCTCCAGACTACAGAACACTCCTAAAGACCAGCTGTTTTTATTTCTAACTAACTCCCTTTGCTGTTTAAACAATTGCAAATTTTATCAAGTCTTCATTTCTCTTAAAGTCAAGTGAGAGAACTGCCAAGTCCAATAAAATTTACAAAGGCTAGTTCCCCTTCGCAGTATCAGCAAAAAAACAAAGACATTACACAATAAAACAACCACACATAAAGCTTTTGTCCCTATAGCCTTCAAAATCAGATTTAATAATTCACCTTTTCCCCCATTTCAGCCACAAATGCCATTTATCCATGTGTTGATTGCCTTGATTTGACCCATAAGCTGGCTATCTACTTTAAACCCCAACGTTCTCTCTCTTGCTTAGCCACTGATACATCCATGTTTTATCCTTTTCCCATCACTCACTCTGTTCATAGGTTTCACTGTCTGTATCTAGAATATTTTCCTTGGTCATTGTCATGTAACAACATGGAAGAAACAGCCATAAAACTAAATTTTATTTGCAAAAGAGTAGGAAAAAAAAACTTAGGTATGATTTTTTGTTGTTTAATTCCACACTGTTTCAAGCCCCAAGAACCACAGAAATTACAACTTGGCTTCCGCTACTCGGATAAATGTCATTAGCTGAATATCCTTAGAAAATCTCTTGCAATCACTCACATGCATCCTCTGTTTATTAGCCTGCAGAAGCTTCCCAATCCAACTACATCTAAATTTCTCTATTTCTCTTTCCAAGGCATTTGTTAATCAAGAAATATGTTATTTAATCTCTAACATTTCCAAACATTAGCTGACCTGTCTCACACTTAGGAAACCACGAAAATCACAAAATTTGACTTAAATATGACAAATGTTGGAATTGGAGATAACCATGGAAACCAATATCATTGCCAAAACCCCTCCTACTGCTAGTGAAGCAAATCTTCACATCCCCTCCTCTTCTTCCACAATCAAGAACTGGTCTTTACGCTCTATTTGAAAAGGCAGGGGCACTGAGCTGTGAACTCTTGTCTCTCTTGTGCTTTACCACAGTATCCACGTGGGCATTCTCAACCACGGCCCTGGGGAACCTCTCCTGCACTGTTTTTCATCATTTCTCAGTCTTCTAGATGCATATCTGCATCTTATGGGCAAAGTCTGTGTATTATAGATTTAGTGGTGGTAGAGGGAAGAACACTGGTCATTCAGGTAGGCAGTGGTACTATGAGTAGAGAGACCAGCTGGCCAAAGCAGCCCAGGAATGAAAACAGAGCTCATTCTATCTGCCTCTTGAAAGGAAATAGGGTTGATCCAAAGGGCTCCCAGAGGGCAACTTAACCTAGCAGAGGGGGACTGCTCAACCACTAAGAGTATGTGAAGGGAAGTGCTGTGGGACTTGGTAAGGCAGAGTGGCCTCCAGAAACAGGCCTTCACCTCAAAGCGAACTGCCATATGTGGTCCAGAGAAGGAAGGCCCCATGCATCAGCCCGGTCCCACCTGCTTCGCCCTGCCTCCCCGCGCCCTTGACCTGAGCACGGCTCCTGGGGGTCGCCATTGGGCCTTACCTTGGCTGCAGTCCTTGCCGCGGAATCCTGTCCGTGAGCAGTCGCACACTGCCTGGTCGTCCACCACGGAGCACACGCCTCCATTGAGGCACACCCCGCCCTCGCCCTCCTCGCCCGCTTCGCATGGGCTCCCACCACCGCTGTTGGGCGGCTCATCGTCCAGCTTCACCTCCCCACTGTCCACTGGCAGGGCCTGGGAGGAATTGACCCTCACGTCTCGAATCCACCCTTTGAAGGGTTCGCGCTCCCTCACCGAGGCCAGCGTGAGCTTGAGCGCGGCAGCGCGCAATTCCGGGGGCAGTCCACCCACGAAGAGGCCACTGAACACCGTCATGTCCCTGCGCTTGGACTTCACTTCCACCCACTTGGCCTCCACCTGGTCAATGAAGAGCGTGGTGTTGCGGAATTGGCGACGGATACGCACGTTGTGCCAGGCGCCGTCGTTGACCGGCGTGTCGGCCAGGAGCGTGGCAGGCTCGGCGCAGAAGATGGAGAAGCTGAGCTGCAGGCGGCCACCACGCGTCAGGATCAGCTCTAGAAAGTCGCAGAAGCCCTCGTCGTCGAAGTAGAGGACTAGGCCGCGGGCGCTGCGTGTCTTGAGCTGGAAGCTCATCTCGCTCTCGCAGCAGGCATTCCACTTGGGGAAGCGCGTCCACTGGCCCTCAGCGCCCGGGAACTCCAGCCCGCTGCCCAGCTCTGCCCAGCAGCCCAGGAGCAGCAGCGAGAGGCATAGCAGAAAGCAACCCCCACGCTGGAGAAGCGCCGTCCCCATGCTCGGGGCTGGGGTGCGGCGGGGGGGTGCCGGGGCCGACAGGGTCAAAATGGTCCTGGACACCGTGATGAAGAAATAAGGGCAAGACAAAGTAGGGCAAGGGGATAGGCCGGAGTGGGAGCGTTGCGCCCTCCACTAGCTCTTTTTTTCTTCTTCTCCTCTTCCAACAACCCTTACCTCTCTCCTTATAGTCCCCTTCCAACTGGAAAACGTAGACCCCAGTGGTACAGGGCTGCCACAGAACTTCCAGACCAAAGGGAGGATACACTTTGGAGGCAACGTTCTGAAAAAAGTGTCAACAGAAGATCAAGGGAAATCACTAATCCATTTGCATCCAGTGATCTAGTTTAAGGGCATCTATGGTGTGGACAGATACTTCACTCCTCCAAATGCCAGGCACCCCCAGTGTGGTACCAGACAAAAGGGAAGCAGTTACAGTCAGTAAGAAGCACCCACCTTTCTCAAGGAATTATAAGAAGCGAGCAATGAACCAGTATCCTTGGATGCTTGTGACTACCCCAGTGTTTCCCTTCCAGATGCAGTGTCCCAAACCAGAAAAGAGAGGGGGTTTCTTTGCCTCTTGAGGGCAGCACTTATTAACCCCAAAGTAGCTTCAAAGACCTGCTTCTTCTGTCATATCAAGGACTTCCAGCACCACTGCAGCCTAAGCCAGATTCCTTGTGCATGGCCTGCCAGGCTGGATTTCAATTGTCTTTTAAACCTCCCCAAGAGCAGGCCTCAAACCCACAAGTTGTGAAATAGCCAGAAGCTGTTAGATGTGGAAATCACAACAGCTCCTCTTCTTTTTCCTCCGCCTCTGCAAGGCCAAGCTAAGATGCCAGCATATCAATTGGTTGTGTGATGGCGATGCATTTGGTTTTATTTTGTCCTTTTTAAGGACCCAGAAATCTGCAGAAAATTAAAATTAAAATTAAGATCTAAAGTCAATTATAGTAGCACACAAATAATCATTCAGCTCAGAAAGCAAGTATACAAGCCAAAGAATTAACCTTATTGGATAGAGTTGTTTTTTTTTCCTGACCTACAAGTAAGGCCTTATGTTTCCCAATAGCTAATTTCACAGTCTTATAACAATTACATTCTTGTCCTTTATTATAACTGTTAATAGGTAACTCAGGTTTTCAAAAGAGATGATTATGGTTATCTTCTTATGTTTTAAGGAAAATGTAATTCTTAAAATAGAAGAGAAAAAAAGGCCTTTTAAAGGATTTCTTCTTATATTGTGTGCTAGTTACCTGGACAGTTGAAACAATTGGTCAAATCTCATTAAATAACAAATTTTACAACAGGTAAAGTAGATCAAATGGTTGGCAGGAAGCTGCTAACTTAGATTTATATAGCATTCCTACCATTTTACTTCTCTGCAGGAATATTGATGGTTTCTTGGTAGTCTCTTTTAAGGTTTCAAACAAGCATATTCCTTCTTTTTATTAAAATAATGATCTGTTTTAGGAGAAAATATCTCATTGGAGCCAGATATATATTGTTAGCAATATTTATGACTCAAATGCCATATTAGTTCCTCTAAAGATGGTTATTTAATATTTTGCCTCAGAGTGTAGTGATCTAACTCCTCCTCAAGTCCTTATCTGGCTGTCAGCCCTAGGATTGGTGTGGTCAGAACAGCAGTTGGCATATATGTCACCTCAGCTGCTATGGTTCCAGGATGTTAGAATTTAAAACCATACCTTTGAATCACTCAATATGTTATTAAATAACTTCTCTTTATTCAACTTTAATCTAACAGTTTCTTGAAATGGCACAGAAAGCATATGTACTAATTTTTTCTAAGTCTTTTTTTTTTGGTGAAAAATACATTATTCTTACATTTTGAAAAAATACAAATACATCATCTGGTCTTATCAAAAAATTTATTTTCTTCACCATTTCTCACTATTTCCTCACTTCCTCCCACCCCCACTATAACACACACACACACACACACACACACACACACAATTTATTGCTTGGACACAGAAGCTCACTGTCCAATTAACACTTTTTTTCCCTGCATGCTGAAACTAGCAGTAATTTATGGCACCGCATTGTGCTGCTGCTCCTCCATGGAGGGAGCTAAGAACATTTCTCTTCAGTTCAGAGCAATCCCTACAGGTGTCAGCTGAGAGCCACCAAGCTAGGGGATCCCACTTCAAGTTCTTCCCCAGATGAAATAGATGACTGGTTTTCTCTCTTTCAAGACACACACACACACCACACACACACACACACACACACACACACACACACACACATATACACTGCTCACGAGCAAAAATAAATAAAAATCTCAGTAGCTTATTTATTATGGCTGATACATTCCATATCATCAGCAATTACCAGTCATATCTTGCCTACTCCGTGCCAAGCCCAAATAAATGTGCTCTTAAAAAATCATCAATAATAGCATATTACTCAACATACTTTCATTTTTTAAAGTGGAGTCAAGAATTTGCTGAATTTTCAGTAATTTGCAAAATAAACCTAGAATGTCACAATCAAAAGTAGTACTTTGAATCCATCCTCAAGCTTGTTAGAAAGCCGTATGTGTGTGTGAGTGTGTGTGTGTGTATGTGTGTGAGAAAGAGAATCTGTTGAAGCTGATTATTTTATTAATTAATTTTGTGTAAAACACATAACCTTTTGCCTCTCCTGCTCTCCTTCACTAATACAAACCTTGACAATTTTTAAGGAATGGGGTGGGGGGTGCTAGAGGAATAAATGTATATCCCTACCACAAGGGAGGTCGACTAGCTCTCCCAGTTCTTAGAGGAAGCTCATTGTGTGTGAGAGAGTATCTGTATTTATATGGAGAAAGAGGATTCTCTCTAGGTGCCGGAAAGACCTGGTGAGTTCACAAATTAGAGGATGAAATAAAAGGAACTGAAAAACAATCTTACTGCAGCCAAAACAAGAAGCGCTCTAATTCAAAAGCTGACTAACAGCCTCATTAATCTTTTCTTTCGTTTCTAAAATCAAATTCATTCCCAACTCACTGGAAGAATCAATACAGTATGCTCATCAGCTGCAGTTGCATTTATTTTAATATGTTTATAATCTGTCTGTCTGTCTCTCACTCTCACTCTTACACACACACACACACACACACACACACACACACACACACACCCCTTTGCATGCACCTTTCAATATATATCCTCAAAAAGAACCTGAAATCTTTGGGAGAAATTTTAGAAGTACCTGTCTTTTTGCCTCTGGCTTTTGGAAAGTACCTCAATATCAGCGTACACCCAAAATTCTCCCTGGCTTTCCCGCCCAGTCTCTAAGCCCCATCTGTAACACCAGTGCAGTTTCTTTGAGCCTGAAGTCTACTGCACAAATTAAGAATAGGCATAGTGTGGACAGGTGAGGAAGGAAAGGATAGATATAGATGTAGATTTATTTTATTGCTTTGATTTCTAACCGACCTGTTCTTTTCTTTCTTTTGGTAATAAATCTCTGCATTTAGCCTTTAAGTTACTATCCTAGTCCCACCATCTCATCTTCTTCTTACCATTTAAAAGGCTTCATGCAAAACAACCAAGACCTACACTCCTCCACCCTCCCACCACCCATCGTTCCCTGTGTATTTGTGGCAAATCCTGGCTCAGTTACAACAGGGAAAGATATCCTTCTCCAGCTTGCCTCGCCCCATCCCCTCCCCCCAACCCAAAAGAGCTTCTTTACCTGCCCGGTTATTCCCCTTAGCTCGAGCCAGAGCCTGAAGCATGCATCGGTCAAAGAATTTCCTGAGGTCTATGGATAAGGCGACTGCTGCTGCCTTTTCAGAGGCGTCAGGCTTGAGCGTCTATCTCGAGGAGTGCGGGAGAGGAGAACATGCAACGGAGGGGAGCAGGAGGAGGAGGAGGAGGAGGAGGAGGAGGAGGAGGAG